>PVJS01041354.1:0-18010 GCA_004027185.1 Glis glis
TTGAATGTAAACAGTTACCAGGCTGGCCTTGAACCTGTGATACAACGTTGAATGTAAACAGTTACCAGGCTGGCCTTGAACCTGTGACACAACGTTGAATGTAAACAGTTACCAGGCTGGCCTTGAACCTGTGACACAACGTTGAATGTAAACAGTTACCAGGCTGGCCTTGAACCTGTGACACAACGTTGAATGTAATAGGCCAGTGTTTTGTTAGTCCTGGACTGGACACTGCGGCAGTTCCTCAATATCCATTTTGCTCTTCCATTCAAAAAGGGCCTGGTGTTTGGTCACTCACCTCAGTCTCCAGTAGTGGGTCCTGAATGGTCTAAGTCATCAGGGAATCCTACTCTTGCCACAGTGACTGGACCACAGCAGTCCGGCATAAGCCAGTCAGCATTTAGCTTTCCCCTCGGGTTGGCTAGGGATTGTGTAATCAGCACCGCACCTAGTACTCTTGTTGAGGAACCTGGGACAGAGAAGCACTCTTTCTCTGGGACAAGCTAGATTCAGACAAGCCCACTGGAACCATTGCAATAATTTTGCTACCATGAAGGAAACTAACCTGAAGTTGGAATCAACACATGAAATAGGTAGAACTGAGAGAATCACAGAGAAATTAGGCTAGAGACTGATTGTGCCTAAAGTCTAGGCTACATTTGTATTTTCAGATATTGGAGTCAAAAAGCTGCATTCATTGTTTAAGCCACTTTGATAGGGATACTGTATTACTTAAAACCATATATGTCCTCATTAATTCAGTTACTAACAAACCCATACACTAGAATTAATCAACTCTTATTCTCCAGAAAACAGGGTTAGTATATAATCTATGTAAACCTTTTCCAGCACTTTGATTGAACATTTTCCTATCAAACCTTGAGTTTTGCCAAGAAAATAATGGCATCTTGGGTATAAGTGTGTATGCACTCAGTGGGCATATTAATTTTACTATGAATTAATTTGTTGTTAACAAAGCAACATAAATTAGGTGACTTAAAACAACAGAAATATGTCATTGCACTGATTTGGAGGCCAGAAGTCCAAGATCAAGGTGTGTTTAGGGCCTGCTACTTCAGGCCTTTCTCCTAGCTCCTGGTGGCCTCGGGCATTCCTTGGCTGGTAGATGGCTGTGTTCTCTGTGTCGCTATGCATGTCTTTCCTCTGTGCATGTCTGTGTCTAAATTTCCGCTTTTCATAGAACACTAGTCATACTGGATTAGGGTCCATCCTCACAACCTCATTTTAACTTGATCATCTTTATAAGGTGCCTATTTCCAAAGAAGGCCATATCCACATTCTAAGGTACTCAGGGTTAGGACTTCAACATCTTTTTTTTTGGTGGGACACAATTCAACCCATAACAGTGGGATAATGGAAGTGACTTAGGAGGATATACAAGAAGACAACAAGACACAAATATGGGAATATTAAAAAATACCTTATCAAATATACCATTTAGGAGATGTCCTAGTGTAGGAAAGCCTGCTTTGATTCATAGGAGAATGGAAGGCGTAAGTTCTCAACAGAAGATACTTTCTCTGCAGAGACAGTGATGGACATGAAAGAATCTGAGCCAGGTTCATGAAACACAGGGCCTGTGTTGTCTCTTTTCCCCAGCCTAGATGTTTCTATTACAACAATCTCTGTTTTGTTGGGTGATTTTTTTTTGAGGGAGTACACACAAAGCTTTGACTTATATTATTCTCATTGCATCCAACTGAATGAAATTTATGAAGCCTCTTACACAGTGTGTTCATTGTTTAGATTGGGATAATTGAAGTGTCAGGAATATTTGCTTACTGAAAACAACTCAGGAAGGCCCTGACCGCCCAACCAGGCCAGGGCCACAAGACTTGCCACACTCTGGACAGCTGTGTCCTAATGCCTTCAACAGCAGGGGCAACTTCCCAGGTACAGTAATTTCACACCTTGGAGGTGGCACTGGATTAGAAATCAGAAGGTCAACTGGGCATGGTGGCGCACACCTGTAATCCCAGTACTTGGGAGTCTGAGACAGGAGGATCACAGGTTCGAAGCCAGCCTCAGAAACTTAGTGAGGCCCTCAGCAACTTAGTGAAATCCTGTTTCCAAACAAATCAGGGCTGCAGGTGTAGCCCAGAGGTAGAATGCCCGTGGGTTCAATTCCCAGCACCACAAAAAAAAAAAAAGAAAAGAAACCAAAAGGTCTTGTTTCTAACATGGACTTCAGAATTTGCTCACTGGATGACTTTGAATAAATTATTTAACTTCTCTAGACTTTGAAGTTTCATGGACATGAATAACATGATCTTTTCTACCTCATAGGGACACTACATAGTTCAAAAAGGAGAATCTATGTGAAAACATTTGAGAAATCATAAAATACTGTATAAGTGTGTATCACAAATAATAAAAATCCATTGTTTCCACTTCTACTCAAACAGTGATATTGCACTAAGAAACATAATGAGCCAGTGTTCTTATTATCCTCCATTTCTCCCCAAGATCCATTCTCTACCCCTGTCTATCCTACTGGGCCTGGGGAGATTGAGGATTAGAATTACATTAGCTAGACTTCCTTAGTTTGTGGCTTATGCTTGGGTTTGGCCAATGAGAAGTGCTTATGGGGAATGAGAAGGTGGGAGGGCAGAAAGGTTAGCATATATATTCCTCCTGCTCTCTCCCTAACCAAAGACATTCATGGGAAGCAGTGTCTCCTCCAGCCATGGCTCTGACTGGACAGCCTCTTCTGCCTCTTTAGCGCCTTGGGCTTCAGGTAACAGTGTTCCCTCTTCTGCCCTTTAGGTTGAGGAGGACAAATTTACCATTGTGGTTGATTCTTGGGGCCTGTTTCTGTAAATGGTCTCTCTGTTATGGCTCTTCAACCCTTTGAATGTGCTATCTGATTCTTGAGGACCTCGACTCATGCAGCATCATGACCACAAGGTGGACAATAAATAGCTCCATTCTTTCCAAGTAAATAATTGTCTCTTTGGGGGGCATGGTCTGAGTTTTATCTTTAGCCATTGGGAAAAATGATTCTTCTCTTGTAGAAATGAGCATCCCTGGATCTTGAAGAACTGTAGGAATTAGGAGGGCTTTTCTGTTTTTCATCAGCACATGGGATACTTTATTTAGGTTTATGTGGAAGCTAGCTCTCTGTTTATTCCTTCTCTGGTACCTCCTGTCCCTTCCTACATTAGGGAAGTTTGCTTTGTCCCCTCTCATGCACAGGGAGATTATCCCATATCTTTGTCTCTGACCCCATCTCTCAATTTGGGTCTTCAGTGGTTCTCACTGACTCTCCACATGGAACATAGTCCCCTTTCTCTTTCACACTCTGCATGCAGCCCCAGTTTCTCTATTTGTGTCCACAGTACTCAGGTTTGGAATCTTGGCTCATCTTTAACATCTCTTGTGATTCCTTATGTGCAAGCAGCCACCAAGAATGATTGCTTCCTCCCTTCACCATATCTCTTGCATCCTCATAGGACTTTCCTCCTCTCAGACCTCCCTCCCTTTCCTGGATTTCTGTGACAGATTTCCCATTGGTCTTCCTTTCTACTATCTCTCTGTAACCCAATATTGCCCATAGCCTTTTGCCATTTTAGTTGTCCTGAAACGTGGCTTTCTTTGCTCCCCTCCTCTGTAGGGATACCTTCAATGGCTCCGTTCTCAATGACATAAAAATCAGAAATCTTGATGTTGGCATTGAAAGTCCTGCACAACCTGCTTCTTGACCTACTCATTCCCTGACAACCCCACTCTGCCATTCTCTTTCCCTTCTGACCATGCCAGGGCTTTGCAGCAGCCACTGATCCAGGAGTGCCCCCTCCTGTCTCATTGGGTGACCCCCACTCACTTCCAGTGCACTTGCTCTCCAGAACCTTCCTTGACCACCACAAGCCACACTGATGCTTCTTTCCTCTTGGAAGCTCCAGGACATATTTGCTGAACTGAACTTCAGTTCCTAATAATATTGTTTACACTGGTCATTTGAGGATTCTAATTCCCTGTCTTGCATTGATATGCTTTTAGAATACAGTTTGTCCTCCTATGTCTGGCATAATAATAGGCTCTTACTATTTATTTAATAAATAAATAAAATGTGAAATACACCAGCTTACACAAACTGCTGATCTTTAAGTGACTGGGTACTTGTATGAATTTTGCATATGAGTATGGCTTTGGGTCTAAAAAGGAGCAATAAGGGGGAGGAGGATACAAATTAAAAGTCCTGTCATTTATTGAATAGATACTACTTTCCAGTGCTTCATGTACATAATCATCTTTTATCTTTATAGTCAACTTCTATTAGTGTTGTCACTATCTATACTTTATAAAGGAAAGTACACCTATGTACTTTCAGGAAACGAAAGCTCAACGTGATTAATTAGCCAAGTTAATACACCTAGTGAGGGACAAGGCTGAGTATGAAAGCAAGTCTGAGTGCTAAAGTCTATCCTATCAACCAAACACCAGGCAGCCATTGGAAGCGTCTTGTAGGTGACCACAGGCTGCCATGTATTTAGAGTGGTAAAGGCCTATTTGCACCATGTCCACCTTACCTTCCTTTAAGTGAGGGTGGGGTCCTATCTTGAGCCCCTACAGTGAGGCCTAGGATGTGACCTTGCATATAATCCTCACTCACTAATAGCTTAGTGATTGACAGCTCTAACCCACTCTACGCCTGGATCTCAAGTGTTTCTTATAATTTTCTTACCTCTCGCCCCCTTTCCTTCCTTCCTTCCTTCCTTTCTTCCTTCCTTCCTTCCTTCCTTCCTTCCTTCCTTCCTTCCTTCCTTTCTTCCTTCCTTCCTTCCTCTTTCTTTTCTTCTTTTATGATACTAGGGATTGAACCCAGGGGCATTCTATATCTGAGATATACTCCTATCCTTTTTTTTATTTTTTGTTTTGAAACAGGATCTCGCTAGGTTGCTGAAGGTCTCACTAAGTTGTTAAGACTGGTCTCAAACCTGCGATCCTCCTGCTTCAGCCTCACCAATTCATGGTCTTCTTACCTATTAAGTGGGGATAATGATGTCCAATTTGGTATCCAAGGCAACAAATGTGAAAATAATTAGGCCAATGCCCTGCCTGGGACCCTGAGTACCTGTTAGGGTTACTCCTCATCTCCTCTTCTTGAACTGGGTAATGCATTAGAATTCCTTGTAAGGTGTTGGGTGGTATCATCATTGCCAAGGTTGGGATCTCGTGGGTGGGTGAATGGGTGAGAGTCTGCTATAAATGTGTCTGTGTGTTTTGGTAGGGTTGGGGAGGGAAGGAAGGAAGGAAGGAGAGGGAGAGAGTAACAGTTTTAGAGGAGAGCAGAAGTCACCAGGAGAAGAGATAAACTCGGAAAAACTGGGTTATTTCTATCCACCTCTCCTATCCTCCATTGCCTAAATCAAGTTGTCTTCCCCTTTTGGATTACTTCAGTGTTCGCACCTAGTTCTTTTTGGTTTGTTTGTTTGTTTGTTTTTACAGTATTGGGGATTTAACTCAGGGCCATTCTACCTCTGAACTACATCCCCAGACCTATTTTATTTTTTATTTGGAAACAGGGTTTCACCAGGCTGCTGAGAGCCTCACTAATTTGCTGAGGCTGGCCTTGAACCTGAGATCCTCCTGTCTCAGCCTCGAAAGTAACTGGGATTACAGGCATGTGCCTCCATGTCTGGCTACAGGGCGATATTTCAATATGTGTATTCAAAGAATAATTAACATATCCATCATCTGAAATGTTTATTATTTTTGTCCTACCTGTTCTTTAGGAATTCTGATCTTATTTCTTTCTAGTTTATTCCTTCTCAGAAGCCACTGATCATTCCAAAGTGTAGATCAGATCTTACTTAACCCTTTGACCTTCCAATTGAACCTGACATTATGATCAAAATCCAGATCAGGTCCTAGAAAGTGAACCACACTCAGGCCCCTTTCTACATTCCTCCCCCGGCTTCATCTCTTACCCCTCCTCCCTCCCTCACTATATGTTAGTCACATTAGAATAGCCCAGCTTTTCCTACTCCTGAGACCAAGGCCTGTCCCCCCCACACACACTTTTAATGTGCCTCCAAACCCCCTTCATTCTTCTTGTTGACTTCTACCAACCTTCACATCTTTGTTCACATGTGATTTCCTCAGAGACTTTCCCAACCTCACAAATAAACTCAGGCTCCCCCTTTCTCTTCCTCATAGAAGATCTCCTGTATGTTTCTCTCCTTATAGCTTCCCCTATGGAGTGTGCAGAACAGTTTGTTCCCTACTAGCTAATGTGCTGCTTGATACACTGGGTCTCAATAATGCTGGTTAATGATGAATGATGAATTCTGTACAATATAACCCTGGGGCTGGGCATGGTGGCGCACGCCTGTAATCCTAGTACTTGGAAGGCTGAGACAGGAGGGCTGTAGGTTCAAGGCCAGCCTCAGCAGCTTAGCAAGACCCTCAGCAATTTACTAAAACCCCGTTTCAAAATAAAGCCTGGGGATGTAGCTTAGAGGTAGAATGCCCCTGAGTTCAGTTCCCAGTAAAACGCGCGCACGCACACACACACCACACACACACACACACACACACACACACACACACACACACACCTTGTAAGCCTGGGACTAGTCTATCTGTAGGGGATTCACATTTTCTTCCTTCATGGAGGAGTCATAGTTCTTGAGTTTGTGCCTTAAAAATGCCATCTAGAAATGCTTTCTTATTTGGCACCCAAAATGAGAGTAAACTAAAGAGATAAGATCTGAATCAAAAGAGCCAGATAAAACAGGGAAATGATAACTGTTTGAGGTGATAGATATGCTAATTATCCAATTTAGTCATTACATATTATATACATGTATCAAACTATCACACTATACTCCACAAATATATACAATTATGTGTTTACCTTTATTCTTAGTTTTTTGTTTGTTTCTCACAGAGAATAAACTCTACAAATATTAAGTGTGCAGCTGGTGAGTTTTTCACACATATACACCCATGGAATCATCACTCCAATCAAGAGCGAGAATAGCCTGTCATCCAGTAGGTGCCTTTATGTTCTTCCAATGCCATAACTGCCACCCCCCACTCTGGACAAGGTGAATATTGTTCTCATCTCCTTCTCTGTAGATTAGTTCTGGCTTCTTCAAAATCTCATGTAAATGGGATCATACAGTGCATATGTTTTTGTGTCTTTGTTCAATGTGTTTTGAGATCCATTCAAGTTGCCATGTGTTGGAATTGTTTTCTTATTTTAGTGTGTTTAATTGCTGAGTAGCATGTCATTGAATGTATATACTGTAATTCCGCTCTCGTTAGACACTAGTTGTTTTCAAGTGTGGGAAATCCTGAGCATTCTTGGACATGTCTTTTGGTGGACATGTTTTTGGGCACAAAACATGTCCCAAGAAGAGGGATTCATGGGCCTTTACCTCTAAACTAGTCTCTTTTGTCCTTCCATTCATCCTTCAAAAAATCCTGACACATCTCAACCTGAGTTCACAAATGAGATGTCAGGGGTGGTTATCCTCATGTGATAGTCTTTTTGCCAGTAGGTGTCCTTCATATGGCTTCTCTTTAAGTGCATTTCAGGGGTTTCAGTCAAGGTCATTTAAATGTTTGATACTGAGCCTGTGGTAATGGCAGGCCAGGACAATTTAAAATCATAATCACAAGGGGTTCAGCCATTGAAGCTTAGCCAGGAACCATGGTAAATGGTAACCTGAGCCACTAAGAAGACATAACTTTATTTGTTTAAATTGTTGAGTTAGAGACATATTTTCAGGAGAACTATTTCCAGTTTCAAAGATCCCAAGGCAATTGTTTTGGCCATTCCTATTGTCATAGCAATTCCTTTTTTTATGTTCATTTATTGGTGCATTGTAATTATACATTTTGATATATGTCAGGGCATGAACATCATACAACATACAACATCATACATGCACACATTGCACATTTAGCCCTCCCTCCAATCCAACCCTATTCCCTCCCCCTTCCCTCCCTTTCATGCTCTAGATAGTGATTGAGTCTTATAGGTTTGTGTATGTACATCATATGCTATAGTGTGTTATAGCATTCATTTTCTGATTTATACTACGGCCAATAGTAATATTGACTGTTTGCTTATATCCTAGTTGTGGAGAACTTTCTAACCTAAACTATGTAGTGCCTTTTCCCCTTAATACAGGAACAAATAGGAATTAATAAGCTGTGGCCATTAACAATATCCATCAAATTCTGTGCGCCTTTTCCCTTAAAGATAAATTACACTGAAGGAGGAAAAAAAATCCCTGCAGATTTTCTTGCTAAAAAATCTCATCTAGAAAGTATGCTCCTTGTTGTTTTCATGTCCTACAAGAGAATTTATAAACATGTGAGCTATGTGCAGTAAGAAAAGCTCCATTTCTGCCCCGGGAAGGTAATATGGTTAAGACATCCTCAAAACTCAAGAGGCTTATCAGTTTGGGTGTCTGGAACCACCTGGAAAGAGATCAGTGATACCTTCTGCACAGAGATGGAAGCATGTGAGAAATGCCCCAATCCAGCTTTGAATAGAAATGCAGAGGTAACCACATTGTTTGGACACCTGCCTGTTAGTGTCCTAAAACACCATTCTCTTTACAATAAAAAGTACCCCAAGAAAGGGAAGGAACCTTCACATTTGCCTAAGTTCTGACACAGGATTAAATGGCCTCATCAAATTTTCATAAGTCTACGAAGCAGACATTATCATCATCCCCAATCTAAAAATTGGGGAACTGAGGATCAAAGAGTATTTTGGCTGAGGTCACTCAGCTTTGAACTGGAGGAATGGGGATTCGAACCCAGGCAGCCCAACTCTAGGGCCCTCAAAACGGGGAAGAGCAGGCTCCAAGGCCAGGTGACATCCTCCCTGCCCCCCGTGCCTCCTTGTTAAGCTTCATCCACAAATAGCATGCAAGTTCACCTTTACCACACAGAGGAGGAGAAGAAACAAATATATATGGGGGAGGAAGAAATGGAAAATAAAACTCCCACTGGGGTCTGGCTATTAATGTGTCTGCCCTGTTCCTACACTTGAATAGGTATGGTTCTGAGTTTGTTACGGAGAGGAACCAAAAGTGACCTGGAATTGAAACTCCTACATAAGAAGGTGCCGTGATGAGCTCAGAGAGACCACAGCTCAGCTCTGCAAGGCTTTCAGCTTCCAGTTGGCTGGCTGGCGGGGAGGATGCGCGTCAGGGGGTGTTTGGTTCCGATGCACTCCCTCACTGCCACGGCCCCATGTGGGGAGACTTTCCTCTCCACAGGATGGAGAGGCTAGTCTGTGAGATGGCCTTTCCAAAGGGGAGTCTCTTCCATCTGCAGCTTGTTTGGATGTATTGGAAGCAAAGCCCCAGGTAACAGGAACCCGGGGTGAGTCTCTGGGACACACCAGCCCAGCCATACCCTCGCCTCACAGATGCTCTCCCTCTTTTCTCTGCTGTGGCCACACTGGCCTTTTTGTTGCTCTGGGAGCATGCCAACTACATTTCCCTCATGGGAACTTGGTGCGCGCTCTTTCCTCTGCCTGGACCCGTTCCCCTAGACACTCCACGGCCTGCTTCCTCCCTTCTCTCATGCCTCTCCTCAAACGCCCCCATTGCAGTGATACCTGCCCTAGGTACGTGTTCTAGTGACAATTACATTCTGATCTCCACATCCCTCAACACACACATACACCTTCCCTGCCCCTTCCTGCCTTAGGTTTGTTTTTTTTTTTTAAGCACACCCACCTTGTAGTCTACTATTCATTTTACTGACTTATTTTGTTTTTTGCCTGTTCCCTCATCTGAGGGTAACTTCTATGAGGGCAGGCATTTTTGTCTGTTTAATTCTCATACTCCAGCACCTAGAACAATATGCAGTGGTATTCAATAAAAACTCTTCAAATGAATAAATGCACGCAGTAATGAATCCTAGCTCTGCCATTTAGTAACCAGGCAGCCTTTAGTGAGTCAGCTGCTTTTGCTAAGCCTCATTTCTGCAACTGAAAATTTGGAATGAGAATTCCTGCCATCCTTGTCGTGGGTTTTCAGCAAGATTGAAGAAGTATACACCCAGCACAATACCTACATGGATTCAGTAAGAGTTGGCTTAATGGTTTACTTTGTGAGTCCAATGAAAGAAATAAAATATTAGTAGCAAACATTTGTAGAATATTTCCTAAGGGCCAGATGCTACTCCAGGCATTAACTCATTTAATCTTTGTGACACGATAGGTATGCACTGTTATTAGCATCATCCTTGCTTAGGACACTGCAATGGTAACTTGCTTGAAGCCACATGACAAAGGAACCATAGAGGCTGGATTGGAACTCAGGCCCGTCTGTCTCCAAAGCCCATATCCTAACCACACCATCATCCTCCTTCCCCAGAGCAGGGAGGCATTATTCATACAACATAGACACAGGAGAACCCATGGAAGTAGTGAAGCCTCCTATTGACAAATTTTAGTTCCTAAATTAGTGAGATGGCCTTGTGGACCAAACATAGGGATAATACAATTTCTAAATTGGGATATTCATATGGAGGCCAAATGGTATTGGACTCCAAGGCATGAAATATTTTTGGCGATGAAATGCCACCCTGGAGGAGATATTTGGAAACAGCATTGTATTTGGTCATATTGCATATGAACATATACATACATGCACATTTTTGCATATTTTAAAATAGAGAGCGGTGCCATTTCATTTCCAAAGCTGAGTGGAAAACAAAAACTTGGGTCACGCAGACACACCCTAAACTGAGCACCTGCTGTTGAGGCTGCTTCAAATATCATCATCCTGTTTTTCTCGTGAATTGGCTCCAATCACTTGTGATTCCTGTGTATCTAGCATATCTCATAAGCAGCAGTCATTCATGGTCTATTTTAAGTTTGGTTGTTGAAGTAGGAGGTTTCGTTCATGAGAGATGGCTCAGTGAGGCCAAGTCTTCTGCATGCACAGTGCTGGTTCTGCAACTCATTGCATACTCAATAGGGAGGCACACACACAAACTTTCCAAATCATCTTTTTAGGTTTTCAGTTCCCTTTTTTCTTTTTTTGGTGCCTATTGCCTTCATAATGGCTAAGACACAGCCAGTTTGTTTTGCTTCTTTTGGTTTCTCCAGAAGGCCTGTGGCCCAGGAGTTTAGTTGGGACCAAGGTTTAATTTCCCATGGGTTTAGTTTGGCTTCTTTTCTTGCAAGGAACATAAGGCTCTTCGAACCAACCCAAGATAAGGGGCTTTAGCATATTATATTATGTCACATTATTTTTTAAATGATAAAGAAATCCAAGGGCAGGAGTCATATTAAATTTTGGCCTCAAAGAGCCCAGAACTGGTTCCAGACTTAAGGAGCCCCCCCAGGCCTTCAGCAGCAGGAGTTCATAAATCTTTGATTTCTATGACAAAGCAACGTACCATGTCTTCTTATTCTGGCCCTGGAACAACTGATGGCTATTTGTGTGCTTCACGTTTAGGGCCCCAAGAGAGAATCTGATCGGTCCAATTCATCTTTCAGGGTAGACCGTGCCTCCGTGACCAGTGTATGGATTCTCTGTCATTGGCTCAGGTGCCTGGCCTGGGGCCAATCATCTATGGATGAAGGAGGTGGAGCACTAAGAGCCATACATGGCTTCCTGGGCCTGTCCCATCAGCAGAAAATGTGGGCAGGGTGGATTCCTTCAGAAGAGTCTGTGGGTGGGTTGGCACAGAGCTGACCTTTTCAGAATATCATCTTGCAAGACACGGATGTCCTGGCCAAGTCATATAGTTGTATATCAAGGTAGGATGATGTTATATTGACAAAGACACAAATGTAACTCAGATCTACAGAGATCAAGGGATAATACAATTTCTAAATTGGGATATTTATATGCAAGTATCTTTGGGATTGGCGTGCTTAAAACATGAAACCAGTTTCATTATTTCTTTGCAATCTGTTTCATCTACAAATATTTATTCTTTTGCTTGATATGTCTAGCTGTCAGAATCCTGTGGCTTTCTCAGTCAGGGCTTCCCAGCTTCGGTGGGCAGATTGCACTGAGCACAAATCCAGCAATGCCATCCATTGAGATTTCAATGTGATAACTAAAGCCGAGTTAACCTTTGCATTCTCCAGCCAGTTGAGGTTTTGTTGTGATCGAGCTAGTCAAAACCTATTGATTTGCTATTACTATTGACTGAGTATCTACAGTACTGTGGTGCATAGCTTTAAACACAGATAGAATAGATATCTACGTAACTCCAGAATCCCCTCAATACCATGAGGCCCATGGTACTGGCGGCCTCTCTTCTGAGGACTGACTCACTTCTACCCAGGAACCTGAGGAACAAGGGGCATATGATGGGGATATTTGATCAGAGTGAGAATATTAGGAGCAGGGACCAAGATCCAGGGCTGGGGGCGTTTCTATGAGTGGGAAGTTCCAGGTGTTGCTAACATAAAGGCAGCAAAGCATGACAAATTAGGCCTGCAGCACAATTCTGATGAACAAAATTCACTAGACAGGGATGGAATCCTTGAGTTCAAGGCAATTGTCTTAAAACAACTCAACACACACGGCAGCCACTGGGACCTGAGTTTGTATGAACTGTACTCTTTTCTTGAGTCCTCAGTAGAAGTCAGTCACTCCTGTGGCTATAGGTTCACAGTATTCCCTCTGGACTTCCCTCATACCCCACATTCCTTTCTACCCGCATTAAGACATCTCTACCATAAAATAAAACAACAAACAAACAAACAGTTATGAAAATGGGGGATATCTCTACCAGATTCTCCCCTTCCATTGGATGGAAATTTCCTTTAAGATCAATGTCTGACTCATCCCATTGTTTTTGCCATGGCCTGGAACATGCCAGGAATTTAATGAATATTTGTTGGATGAATGTGAGAGCCTAAATTGCCTTTTGAGTCACCAAATTGATCATTATTCGTGTTGTCCTTTGTACAGTGGTGGTATTTGGTGCTGAAGAAATGTCTGAGATGGAGTCATTGCCAACCAAAGCTAATTTCAGTATCAAGTTCACTTAAAACTTTCAAATGTCTCTAATGTAGGTACCGTGAAAACACCAGCAGCCTCCCCTGTAATGTGTGAGAGGGTGGATAGGCCATTGATTAGCAGGACAAAAATGGAATTCCTAGGGTCAGACGAGGAAAGTTCTTCAAGTGTAGAGCAGGAAGAGGAGGAGGAAGAGGAGGAGGAGGGGAAAGAAGAGGCAGTGAGGAGGACAATGTAGCATTTATTGGCAGCCTACCATTCACCCGGCCCTGCTATAAGCACTTTACATAAATTAACTTATTTCACACTCACAACAGTATTCTTATTGGTCCACAGTCTGTTCTTCTGTACCCCTGGACTCCTTTCCCCTTGGGTTTTCTTTTTCCCTCCCTTTCAATTCTTTTGCTTTTCAGGAAGCCTTGGATGGTCAAATATTAGGCAATGGTTGCTGCTGATTTTGTGCTGGGGGGCATCCTCTGAGGTAAGTGTAGGTTATTAATATTCTTCAAAACAGAGTGTAAGATGGACAAATCCATTTCATGCCAATATTCAGTGCTTCTGAGAGCAACATGCTGGTGTAATATTTTTCAAAACAGAACAAAACCCTCCTTCACAGCTGTGAGAATGGGGGAGATGAGGTGGCAGAAAGGGTCAGACAATCCCATCCTGTCATAACTAGATAGATAACCACTATGTCTGCTTGGGCTGACCTATTTTTCCAGATGAAGTTCACTGCCTGGAATCTGCTCTGTCAAAGACACTACTCTGAAACCTCCAATATTGGTTGTCTAAACATTCCCACTTCCCAAGAAGGTCCCTTTATTCCCCACCTGTTTTTATTGGTTAGATTTTGGGTTGGCAATAAAGAACACCTTCTCACTTAAAAGCGGAGATCATGTCTAAGACAGAGAAGTCAAGTCAATGGCGGAAGGTTTGGCTATTCCTAACAGACTGAAAAATAGTCACTCTTCCAGGAACTAGAAGATAAGAGATTATACAATTCTTGTGATATTTTTAATACACCTGGCCAAAATGGGTAATTGAAGTGGCATCCAGAGTTAAGTATATCCACATGCCTGGAAAAGCCTGGTATACATTGGTACGCTATAAATATTTGTGGAATGAATGAATGAATGAATGAATAGAAAAAAGTCTAGCATGGTAGCAATCATAAATGTTGAAAGTAATTACTAGCTCTTTAAATAGCTGCATGCTCTCTTTATTCTATTATAACTATGTATTAGTTTTATAATAATAGTTTAAAAATTGTAACCTCACATTTCCAGGAAATCACCGATTTGAAGCTGAAGTGAGGGAAAAGATAGGCCTGGGTTTTGTGAACTTTATTATTGCCGAGCTCAGCTTTCTGGTGTGTCATACAGCTACAGCCTCTATGCTCAAGTTCCTGGAAGACTGGGACTTTTCAGAATCTGGATCAAGTCCGAACTTTCTAGCCAATGGAGGAAGTAACTACTTCGTTCTTTAAGCAAAGAGTCTTTTATGATCAGGAGATCTTAGAGGTTTCCTTGCCTAATTTTCTTAGTTTCAGATGAAGAACTGAGTCCAGAGAGGTGGTTGGTTCTGAGTCAGTGATGAACTGGGACTAGAACCCAGTCTTCTAGCTTTACATACCTTCATCCCTTACTCACTGTGTCAGTCAGATACCTGTGAACACACTGATGACATACTCAGCTGGGTGACTGAGGAATATTTAATGAAGGCATGGCAGAGTTAGGAAGACCAGTGAAGGAAGTCAAGTACTCTAGGTTATGCAGGAATGGAGAGCTGCATCACCCCAAGGCCTGAGGGTTCTGATAGGACCAGAAAAATCAAGGGTACAAGAAAGTAGCTAGCAGGTCTGGGGCCTTCAGTAGAGAAACATAGCCAACCTGCAGAGATGCAGAACCAAGAGCCTAGAGCCGGGGAACAAATAGCCCAGCTTTATCCCTCTCCCAACATTCAGGGAGGTCAGTCTGGGGCACAGAGCAGAGCAAGGTAGGGTGGAGAGGGGATCGGTGAGGCCTGGGAAAACACCCAGCACACGTGCCTTCTAGAAGGGAGACTCAGTTTTGTCTTCGCCTTCACATCAACTTCAAATCAGTAATTACCTGGACAACTGAGGTTACAGTTTTAAAAATTACTATTATAAGCCGGGCATGGTGACGCATGCTTGTAATCCCAGTACTTGGGAGGTTGAGACAGGAGGAGCGCAGCTTCGCAGCCAGCCTCAGCTACTTAGTGAGTTCCTCCACAACTTAGTGAGACCCTGTTTCAAAATAAAAAAATAAGCTGGGTGTGGTGGCGCACATTTGTAATCCCAGTACTTGGGAGACAGAGACCAGAGCATCCGGGTTCGAGGCCAGCCTCAGCTACTTAGTGAGGTCCTCCACAACTTCGTGAGACCCGGTTTCAAAATAAAGTATAAAAAATAGGGCAGGGGGTGTAGCTCTGAGGTAAAACACCCCTGGGTTCAATCCCTGGTACTGCAAAAAAAATAAATAAACAAATAAATAAAAATAGGGCTGGGTGTGTATATTGGAGGTAGAATGCCCCTGGGGTGTGGCTCAGAGGCAGTGCTCCCCTGGGTTCAATCCCCAGTACCACACACACAAAAAAGTTATTATACAAATAAGATGTATTTATAACAGAAGAACGAGAATGCACAGTTGTTTCAAGAAATAATACTTACTTTCAACATCTATGGTTGATACTTCTCTGGACCTTTAAAAAATCATTTATTCCTGCCAATCGGTGACACGCCATTTTAGACATGTGGACATAGGAGTGAACAAAAGTAACAATCATTCCTTCCCTCAATTAGCTAACACTCTAGCGGGGGAAGGGAAAGTCACAGTAAACAAAATAAATAACCAAAGTGGTTGTATGTGAGATGATGATCTAGTTTTAAGAAGATAAAGAAAGCAGGGGAAAGAATAAGAGTGTCATGAGACGGTATTGCAATTTTAAATGAGGTGACAAGGGAAGTGTGAGTGTGTGTGTGTGTGTGTGTGTGTGTGTGTGTGTGTGCAAAAAAGACAGAGAATAAGCAATGGCTGCCATTTGTAGGGCTTTTCCTCCAGCTAATTGCAAGCATTCAGGTAATGGGGAGTGTAGGTGGTGTGACTTCCCCCTCTCCCTCGCAGTTTCAAAATGTCTCTCTTTAGACTTTTTAAAGGGCAAAGCTTTCTCCACTCCTTATATTAACCATTGCAAAAGCGCCATGGGGAATCCTTGGTGCAAGTCTATTAACCAAATGCTTGGTGTGCATCTGTCCCTTTTTTAGCAGTGACTCCGGGGAGGTCATTTAACCTCATTAGTCTCGGATTCCTCATGTGTGAAAATGAGGGTTTAGGTGACAATTAAAGGAAATATGATGAGGTCTGTGAGGGACTCAGTGCCCAGCACACCCTCGGTGTTCAATTGATGGTAGCTCCTTCCCTTCTCTGGCAGTACTGTTCTGGTCCAACCACAGACCTGAGATCCATAGGAAGGGGGAACTGGCTGATAGTAACAGCTGGCATCAGTGACCACCTGTATGCCATGCACACCCTTTATGTGTGCCATCTTGATAAATCCATACATTTTCAGATAAGGAAATAGAAGCAGGAAGCCCTCTGACATGGGGGGGAGGGTTAGGTTGAATCCTAGCCTGTTGACATCAAAGCCCTGTTCTCTTTAGCATCTTCTCCCTTGCCTCACCCCTGTGAGGAAGGGCCAAGACTGGATGCAGCCAGAGTGGAAGTTTTCTCATAATTTGAAAGCCCAGGAAGATACCCAGACTACCAGGTAAAGAGCATTATTACCTAGGAAAAGCTTCTGTACTGAATCCCACAGGGCAGTGGCTCTGCAAGTAGAGGGCTGGACTTATTACCTGTGGGTCACCTGGGTGGTTTTTAAAAAAAATACAAATGCCAGTGCCCCCCTTTTGGTACTGGAGATTGAACCTAGAGGCATTCTACCTCTGAGCTAGACTCCAGCCCTATCTTTATTTGAAACAGGGTCTTACTAAGTTGCTGAGGCTGGCCTTGAGCCTGCAGTCCTCCTGTAACAGCCTCCCAAGTACTGAGATTATAGTACTTGGCCTTTACCTCTTGAAATCCTGGTTGAGTAGATCTAGGATAAGACCCAAAGTCTGTGTTTTTAACATGGTCCCAGGTGTTTCTGATTTGCAACCAAGTTTAGACAACTCCATAGGGTACCAATGAACTTTGGTAATCTGTTCGCATCTCCTGATGGCAACAGAAGTCATGAGCTATAACTCTTCCTGGTGGTAGTGAGTGTGCTGCCTGATTGAATTCAGGCTTCCTTTGAATCTTCAATAAAACTATTGGAGCAGGAGAAGGTCAAGTCACCTTGAAACATCAATATGAGAAGTCTCTCCTGGTCAGCCCATCAGTCATCATCCTTTGACCATTCAAGGAACTATCATCTGTACTACCCTCCAGCCCTGTTTCTTAGAGAGTAAATTTTATTCTCTTAAGAAAGTGGCCTAATCTACACTGCCTGATATACCTGATCTCTGTGTTACCTTGTTATGTTATGTTATGTTGGTGCTTGTGTTTCTAGACCTTTTGTGAAACCCCTCATTTAGCTTGTGTGAGACCTTATTTGCATGAGACCCTCTATATAAAAATCAATATATTCAAAAATTATAATATTAAAATCATCTTAAGAAATTATTCTTTAGTAGGTTATTCACTATATGATCCTTTAAGTAATGAACATAGCCAAGAAAATATATTCAAGTCTATGCTCTTGTTTTCATAACTATGCATATTGTGTATGCGACTCTGTACATGGAAAGATTCAGTCCTGTCATCGTCCATGGGTGACTGTATTAGACAGGGTTCTCTAGATTAACAGAATACACAGAATGAGTATATTTTTAAAAAAAGGGATTTATCAGATGGCTTACAGTTTGCAGCAATGTAGTCCCAGGTTCTGACTGCACGTGGAGGGTCAGAGGAACCAGTAGCTGGTCGAACGGTCTAAGAGCTGGAGTCTTAGGATTGGAGCAACCACTAATT
>PVJS01041355.1:0-18004 GCA_004027185.1 Glis glis
CTACACCCCCGGCCCTATTTTTTATACTTTATTTTGAAACCGGGTCTCACGAAGTTGCGGAGGGCCTCACTAAGTAGAGAGAGAGAGAGAGAGAGCTGAGGCTGGCCGCGAACCCGGATCCTCCAGTCTCCGCCTCCCAAAGTACTGGGATTACAAGCGTGTGCCACCACGCCCAGCTATCTTCTACTTTTTAAATCCAGGTTATTAGGTCTCCATGTTCACTTCCAACCCTCACTCCCACCCAGGAGACAGTAAACTCATTGAGATAGATAGTAGACTCCCAGAGTGCCAAGCATACTGTGCCCACTGTTTTAGATTATTGGATGTAATCAAGTGAACCAGGGCCCCGGTGTGGGTGGGGCTGCAACTTGAGGATCAACTTTAAGTCTGTGAAATGGCGCCCCCTAGCCCTCTGCAGTATAGAGTGTGTGCAAGGAAAGTAGACAGGAACATTAGATGGAGCACATTTGTAATTTGGACTCGACTCATAGAAAATCTTACAGCATAAACACTTGGTGTTTTCATTGCTGATTCTGGAACACTGCTGAAACGTCCAAGGAATGATGCAGCTGCCAATTATATACAGAGAACTGTCGTTTTCAGATCACACTCTTAATAAATGCCTCATTTTAATAATTATTGTGTTTTGGTAAAATGTATACTGGTGCTAAATCCAAGCTATACATAAAAGACAGAAAAATTTAAAAACAAGACCCAACAACAACCTCACCATTCTAGATGTTTCTTCACACACAGATAGGAGGAAAGAAAGATGAGCACAGAAAAATATTTTTAAGAAATGAGATCCTAGCCGGGCGTGGTGGCGCACGCTTGTAATCCCAGTACTTGGGAGGCGGAGACCGGAGGATCCGGGTTAGCGGCCAGCCTCAGCTACTTAGTGAGGCCCTCCGCAACTTAGTGAGACCCTGTTTTATTTTATTTTATTATTTTATATTTTATTATTTTTATTTTATTATATTTTATTTTATTTTATTTTATTATTTTATTTTATTTTTTGCGGTACCGGGGATTGAACCCAGGGGCATTCTACCTCCGCGCTACACCCCGAGCCCTATTTTTTTATACTTTATTTTGAAACCAGGTCTCACGAAGTTGTGGAGGGCCTCACTAGGTAGAGAGAGAGAGAGAGAGAGAGAGAGCGCGCGCTGAGGCTGGCCACAAACCCAGATCCTCCGGTCTCCGCCTCCCAAAGTACTGGAATTACAAGCGTGCGCCACCATGCCCAGCTCGAGACCCTGTTTTAAAATAAAGAATTAAAAAATAGGGCTGGGGGTGTAGCTCAGAGGTAGAATGCCCCTGGGTTCAATCCCCAGTACCGCAAAAAAAAAAAGAAGAAGAAATGAGATCCTGATCTATGTGCTACTATTAATAAAAATATGTTGAGTTTGGTCTCATTTAGATTTAAATAAGCGAAAGAAGTAGAGGGATTAGAACATAGTCTTTAATAGTTTTTTTGGCCCGAGCCCTGAATATAATGGTGTTTTTCTTTTTGCCTTATCTCTCCCTTTTTTACCCTTCTCCTTCCCACAATTTTGGTATCATCCAGTATTCTCTACCAGCTCTTTTTTTTTTTTTTGCGGTACTGGGGATTGAACCCAGGGGTGTTCTACCTCCGCGCTACACCCCCGGCCCTATTTTTTATACTTTATTTTGAGACCGGGTCTCACGAAGTTACAGAGGGCCTCACTAAGTGGAGAGAGAGAGAGAGAGAGAGAGAGCAAGAGAGAGAGAGAGACAGGGAGAGAGAGAGAGAGAGAGAGTGCGCGTTTGCGCGCGCATGCGCGAGCTGAGGCTGGCCGTGAACCCGGATCCTCCGGTCTCCGCCTCCCAAAGTACTGGGATTACAAGCGTGCGCCACCATGCCCGGCTCTACCAGCTCTTGAAAACAAGCAAAAAACAGAAGAAAACAAAATATCTTATACACTCTAAGCTCTTAGCATCACAGGGCATTAAAGCATTCCTGGCCCGGGAGTGGGGAGGTTGAGGCCTGGGGGGGGGGGTAGTCGCTCTCTCAAAGTCATGCATCTCATTGGTTATTCTCACTATTATTCAATAAGGTTCATCTGCTTAGGACCCTACTTGGAATTAAAAGCTGAACAAATGACAACTAGTGCTTAGCATATTGCCATTTATAAAGCACATTTATGCACATTTTTAAAAAAAGGTTTTATAAGAACCTGGTGAGTCAGATTCATCTCCAGTGAATTTCAAAAAATAAGCAACTACCCCAAGGTCACAGAGTAATTTAGTGGCAGGGCCAGGGCTTACTTACTGCATTCCTGTTACACTCTATCTCCTCCCACAGATGTCCCTGGCCCATCTGTCTACCTAAACTAACACAGCTGTTTCACCTCTGTCCCTGCACAGCCTCAGCTGACCTGGGAGGAGGGAAGATGCTTCTCATAGCCATCCTTGGTTCCGCTGGGATGACCTGCCTGACGGTGCTGCTGGCCTTTCTGATCATGTTGCAACTGAAGAAAGCAAACGTCCAAAGGAGGATGGCCCAAGCCTTCCAAAACGTGGTAGTGTCCCATCTTCTTACTGGCTAATAAGTGCAAGTCCACATATAGACATGACCTTCCCTTTAAAGATGTGCACCAGGAAACGGCCTTGCAAAGTCAATAATCCCCACAGGCGAGTCTCATGTTCTCTTTGGCTCCCATTATCAAATGGGAGAGAAGTAGAACAACTATGTAATTTTTTTGTCCAAATCAGAACAAATTTGAGAGAGAAAAGGGTGCTCTTTATAATTATGCAGAAAACCTGGCCTGAAATAGGACTGCCCTCTGCTCCTTCCCAAAATGAGATGTGTGGTTGTCCCAGTGATGAGTCACCTGAGAGAGCAGGTTTGTGATTGAATGAATTAGGTATTCTTGTAAGGAAGGACAGGAGGGGAGGGGAACCACTTCTCAGTGTGATAGCTAATAATGTACTGTACTAGACTGTTTCTCCACCTTTTCCTCAGTTCCCATTACCTATTTCTAACACCTCCCTCAATCCCATCACCCCTCACATATAAAAGAATCATCTATGCGTGTGTGTCTCTCTCATTCCTGGAAACCCTCTGCCTACACTCAGTTTGTGACACTTTGCACTGCCTCATTCTTTCATCTAGGAACTTGGACCTATAGCACAAGTCTAAAAGATCATACTTTACCAACAGCCACCCCCTTGGAGTCTTTTTGGTATACTAAAGCCTGGATACTTCTCTCTCTCTCTTTTTAGTACTGGGGATTAAACCCAGGGGCATTCTACCTCCAAGCTACAACCCCAGCCTATTTTACTTTCTATTTTAAAACAGGATCTTGCTAAGTTGCTGAGGGTTTCACTAAGTTGCTGAGGCTGGCCTCAAACCTGCAATCCTCCTGTCTCAGCCTCACAAGTACTGGATTACAGGTATGTGCCACTGCACCTGGCTAAACTTGGACATTTCTCTAGTTTATGGTTTCAAGTGCTGTATAATTAATTTGTACCTATCAATTCTGAGTACAATGACATGTTTAAAATGCTGTATACCTTCTTGTGCCTGAGTCCTCAAGGTTTTCTTCCCTGGAGGACAAGGGGAATGTCATTGTCAGACTCTATGCCAGAGCTAGCTCAACTTGGGCTGACACTGGAGAGGAAGGATCAAGGGAGTTGGGAGTGCTGAAGCTTGCCATGATATCAGTGCTTTGTCAAGATACTATCAGGAAGCCAGGTGTGGTGGCACATGCTTGTAATCCCAGTACTTGGGAGGCTGAGACAGGAGGATCGCAGGTTCGCAGTCAGCCTCAGCTACTTAGTGAGACTGTCAGAAACTTAGTGAGACCCTGTTTCAAAATAAAGAATAAAAAATAGGGCTGGGGGGTATAGCTTGGAGGTAGAATGCCCCTGGTTCAATCCCCAGTACTGCAAAAAAAAAAAAAAAAGATACTATCAGGAGCTATTTGGATTCAGGAGAACAAGAGACACTGTGCAAGGTTGTACTGTAAACATCAGTCATCTGGGGACCTTGAGTGTGCTTAAGCGATTCTAAACATTGGATGAGAGAAAGGGTAAGACTGCCAAGAATAGACTAGGGCCAATGCCTAGGATGCCAGGAATGACCCCTAACACAACCTGTGACTACTCCACACAGAATCTCGAAGATATTTTCCAAACCAGAACTGAACACCTCATTGCACAGCAGCATAGAAAATGCAAGTATGGTACTTAGGAGGCTGAGACAGGAGGATCGTAGGTTCAAGACCAGCTTCAGCAACTTAGTGAGACTGTCAGCAACCTAGCGAGACCCTGTTTTAAAGCAAAAATAAAGCCAGGTGTGGTGGTGCACACCTGTAATCCCAGTACTTGGGAGGCTGAGATAGGAGGATCACAGGTTCAAGATCAGCCTCAGCAACTTAGTGAGACTCTCAGCAACCTAGTGAGACCCTGTTTCAAAGAACAAAAAACAAAAATATATAAAAAGGGTTGGGGGTGTAGCTTGGAGGTAAAATGCTTCTGGGTTCAAACCCTGGTACCATACTAAGTAAATAAATAAGTAAATAAATAAATATAATGGGCTGGGGGTGTAGCTTGGAAGTAGAATGCCTCTGGGTCCAATCCCCGGTAACACACACACACACACACACACACACACACACACTGAAAACTCGAGTATGACTGAAGTGGGACTGGCCAGCACTGCGGTCATTCCCTCCTTTCTCTGTCTTTGCAGCATTGATGATTGACGAGCTTTCCCACGGAGGCCCAGACGTATGCCCATGTACTTCTATAAGCAGTGGGTTCATCAGAGTGGGCTGTGAGATGAAACCTATTTCCATTTCCTTTCTAGAATTAAGTATACTATTTCTTTTTTCACCTGGTGTGGATACAAATCAGAAGGTATTATGTACCTCTGAATAATAAAAAATCCTGAAACAAATAAACAAAAAACAATGAAAAAATTATTTTTGCAGAGGGAAGAACCAGCTGTGCAGTTCAACTCAGGAACCCTGGCCCTGAACAGGAAGGCCAAAAACAACCCAGATCCCACAATTTATCCAGTGCTTGACTGGAATGATATCAAATTTCAAGACGTGATCGGAGAAGGCAACTTTGGCCAGGTGCTCAAAGCGCGCATCAAGAAGGATGGGCTGCGGATGGACGCGGCCATCAAGAGAATGAAAGGTCAGTGGTCAGACAGACAGAGTCAGCGTTTCAACAGGGTGGGGAGAAAACTCTGCTTCCTGTTGAAATATTTCTTCTGCGGCCTTATACTCTTTAAACCAAAAGTTGGCCTGGTGTCAGATGTGGCTGCTGTGTGCAGCTGAAGATGATACTTCCTTTGAGATCCAGCCGAAAGGTAGGAGCCATTCGACATCAGTGTCTCTGTTCCTGGGAATATTGATTCTCTTCATATACTGCTAACTTTTCAGGAGCATCATTGTTTCTCATAATGTAGTGGTTCTCAAAATTGAGCATGCATCAGAATTCCTTGGTAGGCTTGTGTGATTCAGCTACGTGTAGGCTGAGGCAGGAAGATCACAAGCTCAAGGCCATCCTGGGCAATTTAGGGAGACTGACTCAAAATAAAAATTAAAAAGGGCTGAGAATGTAGCTCAGTGGTAGAGTGACTCTAGGTTCAATCCCTAATACTGCAAAAGCAAAACAGAACAAAACACCAGACTCTTAGGATAATTCACAAGTCATGCTAATCCTGTGGTTTTGGAGACCACAATTTTATTTTATTTTTTAATTTTAGGTGGTGCTGGGGATGGAACCCAGGGTCTTGCACATGCTAGGCAAATGCTCTACCACTGAACTATATCTCCAGCCTAAGACCACACTTTTTTTTTGTACTAAGGATTGAACCCAGGGGCATTCTAACTCTGAGCTATACCCCCAGCCCTTAAATTAAAAAAAAAAAAATAGGGTTTCTCTAGGTTGCTGAGAGTCTCACATCATTGCTGAGGATGGCCTCGAACCTGTGATCCTCCTGTCTCAGCCTCTCAAGTACTGGGATTACAGGTGTGTGCCACCATGCTTGGCCCAGGGACCACACTTGTTGAACCACAGTCTTTATCAAAGTTCCTAGAGACATTGTTAGACTTGCATCCCCTTGGCCTTCTCCCAGGCCCAGTTCTGCATTTGAATTTCTGGAGAATGTGTGTTCTAAACAGGCTTTCTCAATAGTTCCTTCATATGTTCAAATTTGAGAACCACTGATCTAAGGTCACATGAACTAAATCCTTTCCAGTCCTGTTCATCTTAAGACTGTTCAGTACCTACCTATTTAATAAGATGGGATGATAAACATCCGAGAAAGTGAAGTGACTAGTTTACTGGCAGGATAGCCATCTTGTGTGTGCAACAGCATTCCATGTATGCCTTGGCTGCAAAGCTGCCTGCTGATGTTATAGCCGATGATGTGGTGCATCAGGGCAGAGAATGTGCCTGGCTTGCGCAGCTCCATCTCAAGGCTCTCGAAGGTCACTGATGGCTTTTCCTTCTTTTAGACCACTCTATTGAACCTGAGAAGAAAATTAACTCTAACTCTTCTTAAATCATTTACACTTTCTGCATTGTTTAGAAGACCACATCGGGAAACAACACATTATCTATGATTAGAGATAGCCATATGTTTCTTAAAAAGATACAAACAAAAAACTTGCTTAGTAGCCAGATTCCCTTGTCTGTTCTGCTACTTGAGTCACAGGGAGCTTGGGGGAGGGGCAGTGGAAATGGTGAGAGAAGGCAGGTGCAGAGCCTTATGGAGTCAATTTTTATTAGGATCTGACCTGAGCCTGATTGTCTATCTTGTGCCCATGGGAAGAGGTAAAACAGTATAAGGCACCAGCCCAGAACATTTCTGCAGGAAGAGCGATGCAGGAAGGGCGGTTACTGAAGTAAGGGCACAAATCACTATAAAGAGCTTTATTTAACAATGTTCCTAAGGCATTGACCCTGACGGCCAGAGCCACATGAGGCCCCTGTGATATCAACAGGGCACTCGGCTCAGAATTTCCTATCAGTCTTACCAGTACCATTACCCCACCTAAGGTGTTGCCACAATTTCTTGGCACATTCAAGCATATACACAGCCACCACCACCCCTTCTCTTCCCCATTTAATTTTCCCCAAAACTGTCCTCCACTCAAGGCTGATCAGTCAGTTTGTCCATGAACCAATGGCCCTTTCTCTTCAGCCTGCTGCCTCGTGGTTCTCCCCCTGGTCACAGTGCCAGTGGAGAGATAGGGCAAAAAGAATAGGAAAAAGAAAAAAGCAACTAAGTTTCCTGACTACAAAGCAACTTTTATAAAATGTCACTGGGATTTGATTTGTTTAGCAAGTTAAAATTATTAAATCAAGTAAGGCATGTGCATTATTGGTAATGGTTCATCAAAACTTTAGTTCTGTTCCTCAGCTATTTGTCTCTGGAGGGTAGATTTAGCTGGGAGAGCTAAACTCTAAAGACTGAGTCTACCTCTACCAAGTCATTTCATTGAATTTTTGAGAGTTAACCAAGAAAATTTAGAGTGGTGGTTCTCATTCAGGGTTGATTTTGCCCTCTGGGGGACGTTTGGCAATGTCGAGATATTTTTGGTCGGGCTACTGGTGTCTAGTGGGTAGCGTCAGGGATGCTGCTAAACGTCCCCCAGTACACAGGATAGCCCCCAGCAGCAAAAAATTCTTGGTCCACAGTCAGTAGTGCTGAGTCGGGAAGCTCCTTTGGAGCAATCTCTCTAGTTGATATAGTTTCCCAGATCCGGAGGTGGCAAAGTGTACCCAAAGGTCCTGGGAGCCGCAGGGCACAGTTGCCTCTGGAAGGTATAATGAAGAGGGGTCACAACCCTTGACTTCCTTCCCAGAATATGCCTCCAAAGATGACCACAGGGACTTTGCTGGAGAGCTGGAAGTTCTCTGTAAACTTGGACACCATCCGAACATCATCAATCTCTTGGGAGCTTGTGAACATCGAGGTAAGATGCTTTTTTCTTATTTCTCTTGCCAGACTTAAAATAAAAAGGCACATTCCATACTGAAACCAGGAAAGATAATAATCTTAAGAATATTACCCATTTTTTAAGTTACAGTTTCAATCTGAATGTCTAGCCCCATTTATGGATTGTGCTGAGGCTGGACCATTTGGCTTCTGATGTGGTTTAGCCATTGCTGACCATAGGTATCCATTGTTCCTACCCGTATGCATCCTCACTAACCCAGGGGTTTTCTCAACTACAGTTACTACTGGAGGGAGTGGGGAGCCCTCACCACCAGAAAGACTGGAATGCATTGGTTCTTCTTATCTGCCTTTTCATTTTTCCTTGAAACTCAAGAAATTGGCATTCTAAATATTAATACCATGAACACCAAGAATTGACTATACTATGAAAGTACTAATAATGCTTAAACAATAAATAATGATGATGATGAGCTTTTATGATGATGATGGCTTTTATCCAAACTTTCATGTATAATCAGATTGGAGCTTTACAACTACTCTATATTACACATACTTTTAAGCTTATATTATAAACTCAACTATTTATTGAGTACTGGCTGTTATAAGGTGTATAATGAGCTGTGAATGAGTAGGTCACAGTAAAAATATTTTATGAGTTTTACCTCTGCTTGCTACATGGGTTTGTAGGGTTTTTTTTTCCCCTCAGTACTGGGGATTGAACCCAGGGGCATTCTACCTCCAAGCCACACCCCCAGCCCTATTTTTTATTCTTTATTTTGAAACAGGGTCTTACTAAGTTGTGGAGGGCCTCACTAAGTAGCTGAGGTGGGTTTGTAGTTCACGTTGATGCTATGCTTAAACTCAGTTTCTAATGGAGAAGTTTGCTCCCACAAAAAAAGCTCCATGCAGTAATTATTTTATCTTGACAACCTCTTGTTGGCTTTGCAGCAAAGATACCAACAATAGAAAAGAGACTAGTTCCATTTCCTCAATTTATTAAACTAAAAATATGGGTGCTTTCAACAATATATCATCCAATGATTCAATAAGGGAGTAATTCTGAAAGCCAGATCATGTCCCTTAGGTTAAATAGCGAAGCCATGACATTTATTTTTGAGCTATTTCCTGGAAACAGTAATCAGTGTGGGACAGCAGTAAATGAAAGTTAAGGGAAAAACACCAACAACAGAAAAATATGTATCTTAAAGTTTTGCTCTATTATCACATTAGCACATAATTGTTTGGCTCTTAAAACTTATAATTCAGTAAAGATGTGGGAAAGCACATTCATTTCAAAATTTAGGTCCTAGCTTTCCTTATAATACAGCAGAATTCAGTGTTAGAAGATTTCTTTTTTTGTCAAAATTCAATTTCTTAGAATATCTTTTAAGTTCAAATTCATTCCACAGTTTAGAATGATTTGCCAAAAAACTCCTTTAAAAAAACAGTAAAATCACTTTAGTTTTCATTGGCTCTAAGATCAATGTTTTATCTTAGCAAAAAAGGAAGAAGACAAAACTTGGAATTAGAAATAAAACTATAACATTTTCTAGGAACTATTATTTTATTTTTTCCTAAAAGTTTAAGTTTTCTGGTTTCTTGAACTGAAATGCAATTTCTCAAACTAAACTCTGCTGACCAGTGGCCTATTTAGCAACATGGTGACCGAGTGGGGATTTGGGGAAGAGCAGAAGGCAGGGGAGACAGTTACCTGTTGTGAGTCATTCCACTAGGGGTATTTAATCATTGTCATTGTTTGTAATAACCTCAAGAAAAACTAGAGACAAACTGTAACAACATGTCTGACCCATACTAGGTTCTAGTATGAATACTAAATAAAAAAACAATTAAGCTGGGCATGCACACACACCTGTAATCCCAGTACTTGGGAGGTTGAGACAGGAGGATCACAGGTTCGAGGCCAGCCTCAGCAACTTAGCAAGACCCTGTTTCAAAATAAATAAATAAAAAGGGCTGGGGGTGTAGCTCAGAGGTAGAACGCCCCTGGGTTCAATCCCTAGTAAAACACACACACACACACACACACACACACACACACACTTAAAGGTGATGTGAAGAAGGTGTTCTAGATATGGAAGAGGCTGCTTTGAGTTTATTCTGCTAGTATCACGCAGTGGGTAAAAGCATTTCAGGAAGGCTGTGCTAGGCCACATTTGGCAGGAGTAGAGAGGAGAGTGGGAAGAGGGGGTCCATGAATTCAAGCCTGGCCCCTTGGGATGACTGCAAGGGGTTGTCACTTACCTACCTCCAGTCCCCAGCATTACCAGGTTGGTACCATCAGATCTGTTTCTGTCAGATAGAATGGAGTTCATAAGCAATTTCAATGGCACATTTAGAAAGTTTCATAGCCGTTTAGCTGCTGTTAAGGCAACCCTCTGGTCCTTTCCCCACAGGCTACTTGTACCTGGCCATCGAGTACGCCCCCCATGGAAACCTGCTGGACTTCCTACGCAAGAGCCGCGTGCTGGAGACCGACCCCGCGTTTGCCATTGCCAACAGCACTGCTTCCACGCTGTCCTCCCAGCAGCTTCTGCACTTTGCTGCAGATGTGGCCAGGGGGATGGACTACTTGAGCCAAAAACAGGTTCGCCCTGAGGATCTTTCTCTGGACATATTTCCTCTGGAGTTCTCTCTACCAGTCGGGCTTTGCATATGTTTGCATGATTTTCCTGTCAACCTCTCTTCTTTAATTCTCTCTTACAATCTCCCTAATTTTATTTGTTAATATTTCCGTTTATATTGAGCTTAATGCCCAATACTGCCAGTATATTTATCTGTTGAATTTTATAACACGGCGAGGGGCCTTAACTTAGCTTGGCCTCCACATCATGCACAAGAGCAGAGCCGCTGCCTTGCCACTGGAAGATTTAGTGACCTGGACTTTCCCCTGAAATGCTTCTCCTGGGACATGGCAGGCTCATTTAGCAGAATCCACTATCGGAGAGATTTGGAGAGAGAGGGGCTTTGGGAACTGGATTCTGGTGACTTTTTAAAACTCCTTTCATACTATCATTTCATCTCCATTTCCTAATGGGCTTTGTGCTAGCAAAATGAAGCAAAAAAGCAAGTATTATGCTGAAGATGCATGATTTTTTTTAAAATTCCAGTTTATCCACAGAGATCTAGCTGCCCGAAACATTTTAGTCGGTGAAAACTATGTAGCCAAAATAGCAGATTTTGGATTGTCCCGAGGTCAAGAAGTATACGTGAAAAAGACGATGGTAAGTTCAGAATACAGACACTGATAAGATACTTCTCGCAGGACCCTCCCTCTCCTGATGGTGCTTTTCTTAGAACATCATTACTCTTTGCTGACTGAGGTACTTGACAGTATCCTAGCCTGGCCCAGTCAGCATTCTCTCAAGTTTTGGTTCCTAATGTGGTCTCCACATTACTAGTGAAGGATGCACGGTCACTTGTGGCCATGTAGTCAAACATTTGAACCTAGTGGTTTAGAGTCTCTGGTCCTCATTCAGTCCAGGCCCCTCAGTGTCTCACTCTGAGCGCTCTCACCACCCCCCCCCCCGTGAACAGCAAACATAGCAGGCAAACAAAAACTTAACATATTTCCCCAAACCAAGAAAATACATTCATGGATCCCTAAATTACAAGGAAGCTCTATAGAGAAATTTATAGCTGTGTGTGTGGGGAGGGGGGAATGAGCATTCTACCTCTGAGCTACACCCCATCCCTTTTTATTTTTTATTTTGAAACAGTGTCTTGCTAAGTTGCTGAGAGTCCAAGGGCTTTGGACCTGTGATCATCTTATCTCAGCCTCCCAAGTACTGGGATTACAGGGTATAAATTTATTATTATTTTTTTTTGTGGTACTGGGGAATGAACCCAGGGGCATCTACCTCCAAGCTACACCTCCAGTCCTAGTTTTTTATTCTTTATTTTGAAACAGGGCCTCACTAAGTAGCTGAGGCTGGCCGTGAACCCAGATCCTCCAGTCTCAGCCTCCCGAGTACTAGGATTACAAGTGTGTGCCACCATGCCTGGCAACTACAGGTATAAATTTATAACTTCTAAAGGCCCACATAAGATTTTCCTCTGCACTAAAAGTTCACCATTCACTCCTCAAGCCCAAATCAAATCCATTTTCTTCCTAATGACACCCACTTTCCCAAATAGTATTTTATTGTCAAGTCTAAGATAGGAGGAGAAACTAACCATATGGTCTTCGGGGAAGAGAGTAACTGGACTTATTCTGCCTTTGGTACCCACTCTGAAACTGTGGAGGCCGGGGAATGCCACATTCCTGCACATTGGTGCTGTGTGGACGTGATGCCACCACCCTGTCTTCCTGGGGTGGGAAGAGCACAGGAGCTCAAGGTGACAAACCCTGTCGTCTTACTGTGCCTGGCAAGTCATCTCCAGTGGGATTTCTAGGTCGATGAACACTAACTGGGTTCAGCTCTCCTGGGACTGCTCCAGCTATGAGATACAGGAGGCTTCATGGGCACCAAATCGTCTCTTTCAAGGCTCAGGGTCCTGCTGTGTGTGTGTGTGGGGGGGGGGCTAAGAGGTGGGAGACAGCTGGAGCTCGTGTGGAGCCAAGGGAGGTGTGTGCCTCCTGGGGTGGGAGAGAGAAGGGGAGTCCCACATCATACAGGATTTGCACAAACTAGGAATAAAATTCTGAAGCCAAGTTTCACAATGTCCAGTCCCCATCTCATTTTGCCCAGCCTGGACTCAGTAAGCCAAGAAATGGGAACAACCTGGAGTTGGGGCCAGACACCCAGAGGGTGAGTGTGTCTCGGCATACTTCCAAACCCGATGTTATTTTAACCTCTGTGGATATGTATGCACTGTTCCCAGTGGCCTGAGATGCTCTTCCCTCCCCCACCCACTGGTGATGCCTATACATCTGACAGAACCCAGCTTGGGCGTCTCCTCGGGAAAATCTTGCTCCACTGCCTTCGGGCACAGTTGGTCTCTCCAGCTCACCCTGGTGTCCCTTCCCCTTCCCACATTATAATGGAATTCTCAGTTTTCATGCCATCACCCTTCCAAGCCCCTGGGTACCCCTGAGAGCTACAAGGTAAATAAATGAATAGTGAGATGGCCGTCAAATGTGTGCGAATGCGCACATACACATACACGAATTCGTATCAAGCTGTCATAGATACACCTTGTGGTAAGAAAGATGCTATTTGTGTGTCTTTAAATTTGAAAGCATGCAGCCAGACATGGTGGCAGATGCCTGTAATCCCAGTACTTGGGAGGCTGAGACAGGAAGATCACAGGTTCAAGGCCAGCCTCACAACTTAGTGAGACCATTTCAAAAATAAAAAATAAAAATAAAAAGGGCTGGGGGTGTAGCTCAGAGGTACAATGTCCCTGGGTTTAATTCTCAGTACCAAAAAAAAAAAAAAAATGAAAGCATGCTTGTAGCTGTTCACAAAGCAACAATTCCTGAGTCTGTCGTGCCTGATGTCCACAAACAGGGTCCCCCGTGGGCCTGGAGTGAGCCACGGCTTGGGGCCCACAAGAGCCTCGTGAGGAGTCCCTGCCCTGCTCAGTGACAGCTCACTGTGTTCTCTCCAGGGAAGGCTCCCGGTGCGCTGGATGGCGATCGAGTCCCTAAACTACAGCGTCTACACAACCAACAGTGATGTGTAAGTAAGCTCCTTATTGCTAAGGGATTATTTCCCCCAGAAAAATACAGATTTGGCAGAGATTTAAAAGGGAAACAGGAATATCCCATACTTTTGTGGAGGAAATAAATTCAGAGAATAAATGGAGCCACGTGGCAGTTCCAAGTGTGATATCAGTGGTGGCAGGTTCCGGGTCTCCTTTGCTTGCCAAGGAGAGATGTGACTTCTTGGTCTCTAGAGGAACAAAAGGCAGACGGGCCTTCCCATGACTCCACTTCCTGGACACAGGAAGCAGCCCCAAATAGCTGCTGTGGGCACAGGTGGTGGGGACAAGAGGAAGGCCAGACCACGGGGCCATCTCTGCCTGCAGTGACAGTCTCAGGCTGACTGTGGTGGGAAGGGTTAGGGTGGAGACTTGGGCCATCTTGCCTTGTGCTCCATTTTCAGGAGGAAAATCTGAGGCCCTAGAGGGTTACAGTGACTTGTCCAGGGACTTCTGCTTACACCAGTGGGAGGGAGGAGACCAGCAATCTCTGTGTCCCCACAATGTGCAAGGAGACTTTTATATGTTGTCTCTATATAACTGTGAGGCTGGGAATGGTGTTCCCACTTTCATGAGAATACACTGAGGTCCCAAGATGTTCAGTAGTATGTCCCAGGTCACCCAAGTATTGGGTGGTAGAGATGGGATTTAGATGAGATCTGTCTTAGAATTTTGGTTGTTTTCCACAGTAACACCTGGCATTCTCTACTTAAAGAGATCTAAGGGCTTGGGCGAGGAGGAAAGGACCCTACAGTGACTTAGTGACCCTAGGGCCTTATCCTAGGAAGCAGACATTTAACATTTCCTTTTTTTTTTTTTTTTGCGGTACCGGGGATTGAACCCAGGGGCATTCTACCTCCAGGCTACACCCCCAGCCCTATTTTTTTTCTTTATTTTGAAACAGGGTCTCACTAAGTTGCAGAGGGCCTCACTAAGTAGCTGAGGCTGGCCACGAACCAGGATCCTCCTGTCTCAGCCTCCCAAGTACTGGGATTACAAGCATGTGCCACCACGCCCAGCTTAACATTTCCTTTTCTGAGAAAGGGTCCGTCACCCTGGCTTTTTTGGGGGGCAGGATATCGAGTGGACAAGCTGTTTGCTGACTCATTGGTTTTGCATCTGTCTCTCCCACAGATGGTCCTACGGCGTGTTGCTATGGGAGATTGTTAGCTTAGGTGAGTGTCAGTGTTTACCTGCCAGGTGAGACTGGGCAAAGCCCTGCCTCCTAACGTATCTCCACAGGGCACTGTGTGGTGCTATCAGATGTGACTTGGAGTAGACTGCAGGTCTCCACCTCAGAGCATAGTTATTCCCATGCTTCTCTTTTTGAAAGCCGTATACCTATCACATCTAATATTAATGACCTGGTGGCTGTTAACTTCATGATAGGTTGTTTCTGCTTGTACAGAGGTGTCATAGAGCTGTAACACATTTACTTCTACAACTTTATTTATTTATTTTTGTGGTACTGGGGATTGAACCCAGAGACATTCTACGTTCAAGCTACAACTCCAGCCCAATTTTATTTCTTATTTGGAAACAGGGTCTCACTAGGTTGATGAGAGTCTCACTACTTGCTGAGTCTGTCCTCGAACCTGCGATCCTCCTGTTTCAGCTTCCCAAGTACTGGGATTACAGGCATGCGCCACCACACCTGGCTACTGCTACAGCTTTATATGGAATATTATGAAGCCATTAAAAGTCACCATTTTGAAGGCCACTTGATAGCATGTGAAAATATGCATGCCAAAAAACATTTTATATATACTATACCAGTTTTATAAATATGTATTTAAAAAACCACAAGGCACTACGAAGAAAAGCAGTATGAGCTACTGTGATGTTTTTTGTTTATTTTTGTATTCCAAGTTTTTTTTTACAATGAACATATATTGCTCTTATAATTAAAACTGTATAATTGCTATTGCTAATAAAATCAGAGCTGCATAACATAACTACAGACTTCCAGTTAGAAAAGAGAAAAATCTCACAAGTGCAACAGAGGTGCCATGCATAGGCAGACCCAGGGAAGAGAAACAGTACTGTTGGTCATATGGCCTGTGGTGGGTCTGTCCCCGGAAGGTCACTCTTGAGGGCAGTAGAAGTCCAGCCTGGTGTATGGGGGTTTGCTGGGGGCACGCCTCCTTCACTATCCTGTCTCCCTCCTTCCCTGGTGGCTTTGGAGCTCCGGGGCTGGGTGCACTGCCTCCCATTGCCAGAGGGACTGGCAGCACCATTCCCATCTTCCAGGTGGCACCCCTTACTGCGGGATGACGTGTGCAGAGCTCTATGAGAAGCTGCCCCAGGGCTACAGACTGGAGAAGCCACTGAACTGTGACGATGAGGTGTAAGTCAGGCCTCACCTGAGGGCCATGCTACTTAACCTTCCTCCATGCCTTTCTTGGACAGGTCGACTCTAATGAAGAAGTCATCTCACACAGCCACACAGAGATCCCAGATAGCTCAACAAAGGGGGCTCCTTATACCAAGGACTATTACGTAACACACAAGGAGTAGGAGCTTTCCAGGCATAGAAATCTAGGAGGAATTTAAGGTCTGACTCTTGGCAAGGATGAAATGAGGAAGGATGAAAAATGCAGAAAAACTCTGAAAAAGATTCATGAAATTGTCCATGAATAAATGTATGCAACTTTGTGGTTAATGTTGGAGATAGAGATTTTGGAGCTGTTTCATTAAGGAAGATGGATTTTTGTTCATAGAACTTGCCTCTTCTGAGATTATTTTTTGGGAATAAGGATTATTCTGAGAGGAAGAATGATTAACTTTGGTGATAACACCCTTCCAGAACTCTCCACGGGAGCAGCTGCCTAACTGACATGATTGGAAGAGTGCAAGTCTCTAGGTTGAGCAAATAATTAATTGTCCAAACTGTGCCCAGACTGTGCCACTTGTAAGAGTGAGAGAGTGTGACTAATAATGTCACTGCTACAAGAGGCATAAATGCAGGCCACCTGGGGCACACCTGGATGCACCTGGACCAGGTCCAAGGTCTTTCAAATTTCACATTCTGAGAGTGATTCCATAAGGAGAATATGTTCCATCATTAAGAAATGTCGGTTAATGTACAAATCATTCTGAAATCTGTGATGCCTAGGCTGATGGTTGACAGCCCTCTGTGAACACAGCCTCCCCTTGAAGCATTTGTTCAGTATGGGGGCATCTAAAGCCCACTCCCAGACATCCTGATTCTATGGGTCTAGGGGAGTTTCCAGAGATTTGCATTTAATAGCACAAGTAGTCCTAACCACATCTGAGAAACCACTGGCTTAAACCAATGTTTCCCACATGATGTTCACCAGTTGTGTTGAAAGAAATAAATAAATGATACAAGGAGAAAGGAGGTCTATGGTCAGCTGAGGAAGCTTCATGTTAAATCTGGTGCTGGTTCAGGCTGCTATTAACAAAATTCCATAATCTGGGTGGTTGATAAACAGAAACATCTCTTTCACGATTTGGAAGGCTGGGAAGTCCAGGTTCAAGGTGCCAGTAGATTTGGTGTCTGGTGCCACAAACTATTTCCTGGCTCTTAGATGACCGTCAAACATTCAATCCAATGCACTTGGTTAAACAGACCTTTTGTTGGTTGACAGGACTTTTGAGAGTCCTGCCTCTAAGGAGGAGATGAAATGGTAGCATTTTACAAGAGACACTAACATTTTGAGAGATATAGTGTTCCAAGAGAAATGCTACTCTACACACACACAGTTCTTTCTGGATAGTCAGAATAGCTGAGACCAAGATCCTGCAGGAATGGTCCCCGGGGTCAGCACAGATATACAGAGAAGAAGGGGGTGTGGATAGGGAAGTGGGAGGCCTGGTGGAAACTTCCTAGGTGCTGTGCTCTCATCTTCCGCTGGCGAAGCTTCACAGCCACACTCTGGTGGCCAATTCTCTTCTCTTGTTTCCTACCTCACACTAAGACATGACCAGGACTGAAACAGTCATAGAACTGACCCTTTCACTCTTTGTCTGCAAAGGTTTGATCTAATGAGACAGTGCTGGCGGGAGAAGCCTTACGAGAGGCCATCGTTTGCCCAGATACTGGTGTCCTTAAACAGAATGTTAGAAGAACGAAAGGTGAGTACACAGTTTAAAGCAGGAGCTCGGCCAGGTGTGGTGGCTCACGCTTGTAATCCCAGTACTTTGGGAGGCGGAGACCGGAGGATCTGGGTTCGCGGCCAGCCTCAGCTCTCTCTCTCTCCCTGTCTCTCTCTCTCGCTCTCTCTCTCTCTCTCTCCTTAGTGAGGCCCTCCGCAACTTTGTGAGACCCGGTTTCAAAATAAAGTATAAAAAATAGGGCCGGGGGTGTAGCGCGGAGGTAGAACGCCCCTGCGTTCAATCCCCAGTACCGAAAAAAAAAAAAAAAAAAAAAAG
>PVJS01041356.1:0-18003 GCA_004027185.1 Glis glis
GGTAACAAAAAAAAAAAAAAGCAGGGGGAAAAACTTGAATTGTTTCCCTTCCTTATTTGCTTAAAAAGTGAAGTAATAATAGTAAAGCTAAAGTAGGACCGATCACTCACATTAATGTACCAACTGCATTAATTTTCTCTGTAGACTGTCCATGATTTCACATATCAGTGATAGTGTGGGGGGTAGAATTTTTTCACCTAACTTCTTTTCCCAACTTTTGAGAATTTCAAATGTACAGACAAATTAAAAGAACAGTATAATTGTATGCATACCACTTAAAGCAAAGCATTGTTAGTATTTTGCTATATTTTGTTTCGACTGTTTTAAAAATGTTCACATATTTATTTTTGCTGATATATTAGAAAGTAGATTGGAGATGTCATGGTACTTTACTCTGACACAAACACAGCATTAGTACACCAAAAAAATCAAATGGTAATTCCCTAGTATCATCAGATATCCAGTTCATATCCAATTTTTCCCAATTGTCCCCAAAATGTCTTTTTTTTTTTTAACCAAGATCCAGTCAAAGTTTACTGATTAAGTGTGGTTGTTAAGCCATCTTTAGTTACTTTTGCTCTAAAATAATCTCTTCCCTACTTTTTCCCCTTAGTTTTTTCCTATGACATTGATACACTAAAGAGACCAGGGCAGCTGTCTTATAGAATGAGCTGGATTTGATTGTCTCCCTTTTGTGAATTTAATGAATTCCAGCATAGCTGATGTTTTTGAGATTTGTTGATGTTGTTGTAGGTATCCATAGTTTGTTTATTTCATGGCCATGTGGTATTCCATTATGTGGATAATCCACAATTTGCTTATCCTTTCTCTTTGTGGAGATTTGGATTGTTTCTGGTTGAACATTGAGGGGTAAACTTTTCCTCTAAATGCTGCTTTAGCTGCAATCCGCAAACTTTCATATGCTGTATTCTCATTTTCGTTTGGTTCAAGATAGTCTCTAATTTCTCTTGTCATTTCTCCTTTGCCTCATGGATTATTTAGAAGTGTGATATTTAATTTCCAGAGATATTTGAGGATTTTTCCAGAGATCTTTCTTTCCTTTTTTTTTTTTTTTTGCGGTACTGGGGATTGAACCCAGGGGCATTCTACCTCCAAGCTACCCCCCCAGCCCTTTTTTTTTTTTTTTTTTTTGCGGTACCAGGGATTGAACGCAGGGGCGTTCTACCTCCGCGCTACGCCCCCGGCCCTATTTTTTTTTATGCTTTATTTTGAAACCGGGTCTCACGAAGTTGCGGAGGGCCTCACTAAGGAGAGAGAGCGAGAGAGAGAGAGAGAGAGAGAGAGCGGGCGCTCTGAGGCTGGCCGCGAACCCCGATCCTCCGGTCTCCGCCTCCCAAAGTACTGGGATTACAAGTGTGCGCCACCACGCCCGGCCCCCCAGCCCTATTTTTATTCCTTATTTTGAAACAGGGTCTCACTAAGTTGTGGAGGGCTTCACTAAGTAGCTGAGGCTGACTGTGAACCTGGATCCTCCTGTCTCAACTTCCTGAATACTGGGATTATATGCATGCATCACCATGCCCGGTGCCAGAGATCATTCTGATATCAATTTCTGATTTACTTTTATTGTGAAAAGAGGACATACTCATATTATTTAATCTTTTATATGCATTGAGACTTGTTTCATGGCTTTGTTTTTTTTTTTTTTGGTACTGGGGATTGAACCTTGGGACATTCTACCTCCTCAGAGCTACACCCTCAGTCTTATTTTATTTTTATTTTGAAAGTGGGTCTCACTAGATTGATGAGAGTCTCACTACTTGCTGAGGCTGTCCTCGAACCTGCAATCCTCCCGTCTCAGTCTCCCAAGTACTGAGATTACAAGTGTGCACCACCATGCCTGGCTATGGCTTCGTATTTGATCTGTCTTGGTGAATATTTCTTATGTTGGGTAGACTGTTTTATAAATAGCAACAGATCAAATTATTCGATAGTGCTGTGCAGGTTTTCTGCTTTTTGTGTCTATTTATCCTATCAATTATTGAGAGACCTTTTGAAGAAGTCAAGTATAAATGTGGATCTGTTTTTACTTCAGTTCTGCCACTTTTTTTTGTGTGTGTGTGGTACTGGGGATGGAACCCAGGTGCTTTCTACCTCTAAGCTACATCCCCAGCCCTATTTTTGTATTTTTTATTTTGAAACAGAATCTCATCAAGTTGTGGAGAGCTTCATTAAGTTGCTGAGGCTGGCTACGAACCTGTGATCCTTCTGTCAGCCTCCCAAGTACTGGGATTACAGGTGTGTGTTACCATGCCTGCCTCATCTTGATTTTTATCCAATATGACTCTCTTGTCCTTTTGATTTGAATTTTTAGACTATTTACATTTAATGTAGTTGTCAGTATGGTTGGGATTAAGTATACTATTTTGCTATTTATTATTTATTATTTATTATTATTATTTTTTTTGTGGTGCTGGGGTTTGAACCCAGAGGCATTCTACCTTCCAGCTACAGCCCCTAGCCCGATTTTATTTCTTATTTGGAAACAGGGTCTCACTAGGTTGATGAGAGTCTCACTACTTGCTGAGACTGTCCTCGAACCTGTAATCCTCCTGTCTCAGCCTCCCAAGTACTGGGATTACAGGCGTGTGCCACCACGCCTGGCTTTATTTTTTATTTGTCTTATTTATTCTTTCTCTGTGTGTGTGGGGGCGGTACTGGGGACTGAACCCAGGGGCATTCTACCTCCAAGCTACAGCCTCAGCCCTATTTAATTTTTATTTGGAAACAGGGTCTCACTAGGTTGATGAGAGTCTCACTACTTGCTGAGACTGTCCTTGAACCTGCGATTCTCCTGTCTCAGCCTCTCAAGTATTAGGATTACAGGCATGTGCCACACCATGCCTGGCATAGAAATCTTTAAGAGGAAGAATTTTATTTAAAAAAACTGAAGCCAGGCATGGTGGCACATGCTTGTAATCCTAGTACTTAGGAGGCTGAGACAGGAGGATTGAAGGTTCAAGGACAGTCTCAGCAAGTAGTGAGACTCTCATCAACCTATCGAGATCCCGTTTAAAAAAAAAAAAGTAGGGCAAGGGGTAGAGCTCGGAGGTAGAATGCCCACAGGTTCAATCCCTAGTACCACAAAAATAAAAATAAAATTAAATAAAAAAATTGATACTACATTTTTAGGCTCTTAAGGTGCTTGTCCTGGGATTATGGTCATTCACCATTGCATTGTCCAAGGTGGCCCAGGGCGTCACGTAGTGAGAGACAGGGAGTGGGCGAGAGACCAAGCTGAACTGGCTTTTATAGTTGTGACAACTGGAGATAGCCCATTTGTCCATTAACTGAATGAATAGATTAATCCATTCATGAGAGCAGAGCCCTAATCACCTGGTAAGGGTCCCACCTCCTCCCAGCTCGCAATGAGATATTATGGGGATTAAATTTCAACATGAGTTTTGGAGGGGAACCGTATTCAAATAGCTGAGCAATTCTCTCTCCCTGCATCTTCTCCCCTCCCTCCCTCGCCTGCCTGTAATCTGCCACGAGGCCATCTTGGTCCTTTGTACCTTTGTCCTCCTCCTCCCACCCATACACACTGTAAGGAAGGTGTGTGTGTGCTGATCGTGTGCCTGGGGCGACTCCCTGCATTGCCCCTCAGGAGCCATTGCTCAGCCAGGACCGTCAGTGCTTAGAGCCAGCCGCTGTGCCTCTGGGAGGGAGGAACCAGGCGTGAGAGGAGGACAGTATGTTTGCTCTTTGGTCTCACCAGAAGAGTGCGCTGTCCACTACTGGAGAGAATGACAAGTGTCCACCTGTTTTCTGATGCAGCGTCAGGACACCCTGTGCACTGGGTGTTAGGAGGATTCTAGCTGAGCTTCAAGCAGGGTTCACGCTGTAGGCCCCCTGGGGCATTGAGATTTGCCTTGGAAACCTTCAGTTCTGGTTTTAGTTTTATTTAGATATGAGGTTACTGGGGTTGAGGGGTCAAGGGCTTTGTCCAGGGCCGTGCAGCATCTGTAGCTGCTGGCCGGACGTGGGACAGCAGTGTGGGGCCGCAGGGGGTCAGGAGTCCATGTGCAGGAGTCAGAGCCTGCGGGCTGTCTGCGCACAGCCAGTGAGGCAGGACAGGGCCATGCTGGGGGCAAATGAGGATTCCAAGAAGTTCTGGGTCAATACAAATGTGTCATTAATTTTTGTATCCATGACATTTTTGTGCACAAAAACAAAAACCACACGCGCGCGTGCGCGTGCACACACACACACACACACACACACACACACCAACCAAACCAAACCAAAACAAAACAAAAACAAACATTTTGAAACCAATCAGACTTCTGCTGGAATCCAGATTCTTGGGATTCCTCACTGTGGAGGTCTGCAACCCTGCCTTTCCTGCTAGATGCCTTGACTTTCTTGCAGGATTAGAGATAAGACATTGTACACAACAGCAGGCGCCTAATGAATGTTAACTTCTTTTTCTCTTCCTTTCTCTACATTTGACTTACCTTTTGCTTGATTCTTATAACAATCCTTGGACACAAGCAGGGGAGATTTAGAGGTGAGAAAATGGGGCTCATAGAAGTAATGATTTGCACGAGGCCTCAGAAATCCTGACCACGTATAACAACTGCTGCAGAACTGTTCTTTTGTGTGTGTGTGTGTGTGTGTGTGTGTGTGTGTGTGTGTGTGGTACTAGGGATTGAACCCAGGGGCTTCTGCCTCTGAGTTATACCCCCAGCCCTATTTTTTTTTTTTTTTTGAAGCAGGGTCTGGCTAAGTTGCTGAAGGTCTTACTAAGTTGCTGAGACTGGCCTTGAACCTCTGATCCTCTTGTCTCAGCCTCCCAAGTTCTGGGATTACAGGCCACTGCACCTGACTATAACTGGGGTTTAATCCTGGCTGACCAATACTAGTTGAATGATGGCTCTGAGCCTCAGTTTCCTCATCTACAAAGTGGTGATAATAAGAGGTTTGCTGTAGGGTAAATGAGTTGGGATCTAAATTGCCTTGACTGGCAAATAGGAAGCACTGGCTCTGACTATTATACGGTGGAGCCGTCAGGAGGACCGCTCTCAGGGGCTCCTTTCTGGGTATTTTCTTTGGGCATTCTAGAGAGTTCTGGGTGTCCTGCATATGAGCGTGGGGACAGGGGAGTTAGTCTCCATCCACCTCTGTCTAGTCACTTCTCCCTGGCTCTGAGAGTGTGCTGCATGGGCCAGTGTACAGGAGTGTGACTGTGTTAGAGACCCAGGGTGGCTCCCAGAGCCAGGTGCCCGCCTGCGTCCACTCCTGCATCCACACCTGAGCTTACATCAGCCACGGTCCCCACGCGTGTCTCTGCCTGTCTGCCTGTGGCGCCAAGAGAGCATGCTCTTTATATTCAACTGGCGACTGACAGGCTCCAAAAATTGATTTATATCCATGGTAACTGTCACCCAGGCAAAGAGCGAGAAACAAGAGTCTTTTCTTTCCACACATCAAACAGAGCCAGGACCCAGAAAGCATTGGGTGGCTCCCTCTGGCTGGCCCTGGCCGGTCTCCTTCAGGGGGATGTGCGTCCTCTCTCCATCACCTCTCCCTCCCAGGGAGCCCTGGCTGACTGTGTGACGCTGCGGGGCTAGCAGGCCTGCACACTGCAGACCCTGAAGGCTGGCTCCTCAGGTAATAAGCAGGCGCTTGTCGGTCCCGTTCCAGGACGGGGGCGGAGGGTGGAGAAATGCTCAAAAAGGCTCGTCTTGGTGGTAGTTTATGGTCCCTAGAGAAAGGACCGGAGGGGTGTGTGTGCATCCGCAGCCAACTTCCTTGGTGAGAGGAATTCTCCCTCTCTCCTGTCATTGAGGCTGGCTTCATGTCTTCTCTGGGGTATTTTTGCCTCTGGCTGCCTTTGCTCCCCTTGCTTCTGCTGCTTTTTCTGGAAGGAAGTAGTGAGGGTCCTGGACCAGCTGGAGAGGGACACACACACCTGGACTGGAAAGCTGATTTTTTCTCGATGGTCCCAAGAGGTACAATATTATTTGAAATGAATGATACATTTGTTATTGGGTTGTGCTCAAGTTCTGGGCTGGTTGCCTTGGAAACTTTGAAACACATTAGAGCAGAGTTTTGCAACCTGTATACTTTAAAACTTTGGTTTTAAAAAGTATTTTATGAACAAGCAGTTCTTGTTGGAAGTTGCCTCCTACTCTACCTCTATTGGAGTGTCAAAATACCTAGGGCATATTAATGGCTCTGAGATAAGAAACTAGTGCAGTCTGCTGGGCGTGGTGGCGCACGCTTGTAATCCCAGTACTTGGGAGGCTGAGACAGGAGGATCGCAGGTTCAAAGCCAGTCTCAGCAACTTAGTGAGGCCCTTTGCAACTTAGTGAGACCCTGTTTCCAAATAAAAAATAAAATAGGTCTGGGAGTGTAGCCCAGAGGTAGAAGGCCCCTGGGTTTCATCCCTAGTACCACAAAAAAGAAAAGAAAAGAAAAGAAAAGAAAAGAAACTAGTGCAGTGTTCTTTAAGTCTACATTCCCAAACTTTTTTTTTTTTTTTTTTACCATTATAACCTTTTCTTTTTTGCATTCATGTTTGTTCCACAAAATACAGCTGGGGAATGGCTGGGCTGAGAATCTCTCTGGCTCTGGGACAGGTCTGGCCAGGGGCATGATTTCAGAGCAGTTGGAATAGAACAGAGGAGCCACTCAGAATCCAGGGGGCTGTGTCTTCCATTTCTTCCATATTTCAGAATCCCTGTACTGTAAAGGTTCTTGGTGCAGTCTGGGGTGGGAGGAACCTGGATCCCTAGGGAACATTCTAGAAGGTTGTTGCTGGACTCCTCGTTCTTCTTCATACTGGGAATTAAACCCAGGGGCATTTTAACCTCTGAGTTACACCCCCAGCCCTTTTTATTCCCTTGTTTTGAAACAGGGTTTTGCAAGGTTTCTGAGTGTTTTGCTAAGTTGCCGAGGCTGACCTCAAACCTGCGATCCTCCTGCCTCAGCCTCCCAAGTACTGGGATTACAGGCATGTGCTACCACTCCCGCTGCTGGCCTTCTTGCACTCCTCTAAGGACCCTGCTGGAAGGAAGCTGGGGAATAGAAGTGCAGCTCCCTCTCCCCTCCCTCCAGTAGCCAAACCCAAGGGAAGGCAGGAGGGTCTGTTGCTGCGCCCAGAGCCCAGCCTCAGGGCACAGAGCAGGTGGACCAGGATCCAGCAGGAGGTCTCCAGCACAGTCCCCTAGAGGGGAGTGCTCAGCATTACCTGGGTGGGTCAGGACCACTTTGCCCAGGAGCTGACACTCCAGCTCTGCACGGGTTTCCTACTGCAAAATGGGTGCTGAGAACTGCAGAACACACGGTCCCACAGTTCCGGAGCCAGAAGGCCGAGATCAGTGCCTGGGCAGGGCCATGCTCCCCCTGACGGCTGGGGAAGGATGTTCCAGGCCTCACTTCCTTCAGTTGTTTGGGCCTAAGGCAGCACTACTCCAGTCTTCCCATGAAGCCTTCTCTGCGTCTGTGTCCAAATGCCCCAGCTTTGCCCCAGCCGTAATGGATTCCGTGCCCACCCTGCTGCATAGGGCTCTTCTTGACTAATGACATCTGTGGTGATCCTATTTCCAAAGAAGGTCACAGCCTGAGATAGTGGAGGCTAGGACTTCAACAAAGGAATTCCGGGGGCACACAATTCAGCCATAACGAGCACTGTCTTGATAGATGGGTAGGGATTCCCAGGCCGACAGGCGCATGTGCAGAACACTTCTGAGGATGGGGCGGCTCTTGGGCTGTTAAGTACACCAGAGCCTACGAGCCCGCCACAAGCATGGGGCCCGGGAACCCTGTGCTTCCGATGGCCAGGCGGACCCTGTGCGCTGGTCTCTCCTCCCTCTCGTCTTGCTGGCCCTCAAGCTCCTGCCCATGGAGTTCCTTCAGAGCTGCTTCCTGGCGCCCTTGACCCTCTCCCCAGGGTCCCCTCTCACCCAGGTCCTTTCAGGCAGTGGCGAGGCCCCATGCACCTTTCTTTCAGAAACAAGAAGTCAGGTAGCAAAATATTTCTTTCAAATGATAAAATAAATCACAGCAAATTCCTGGGGCCTAGAGGTCCAAGTCCCTTTGTTGTGAGACCTCCTCAGGTGTCCTCAGAAAGCATCCAGGTGGAGGTCTAGCTCCTCCCTGGGCAGCCTCTCCCATCCTGGGGACTCCAGCACCCCAGGCTTCCTCTAGTGTCCACCCTGCCCCCACCAGCCCCTGCCCTTCAGGTTCACTAGGCAACTGCTCTGCCACTGAGCTACGTCCCCGCTCTTCTTATTTTGAGACAGGGCCTTGCTAAGTTGCTGAGGCTGGGCCACACTTGCCATCCTCCTGCCTTAGCCTCCTGAGGAGTGTACCACCATTCCTGGCCCCCAGCCCTTTAAAAAAAACTTTTTTTATGGCACTGGGGATTGAACCCAGGAGCACTCTACCAGTGAGATATAGCCCCCAGCTCTTCTTATTTTTTATTTTGAGACAGGGTCTCAATAAGTTGCCCAGGCTGGCCTGGAATTTGTGATCCTTCTGCATTAGCCTCCCAAGTAGCTGGGATTACAGGCATGCGCCACCACATCTGACTTGAGGATTCCAGGTCTTAAGGGCTGTGCAAAGTCCCAGCCCTTATTAAGGTAACAGGCATGAGCAGGTGGCTACCTGCTGGGGCCTCTCCATCACTCTGCTCCGAAGGCAGCCTGTGCTCTCGTCCCCAGTGCTGGCACAGAGCGTGGCCCCGGAGGCCTCAAGGGAACCTGGTGCTCTATGCTCCCAGAGGCAGAGTGCTGCAGGTGAGCGAGGGGCAGAGAGGGGGGGAGGAAGAGGGCAGTGCTGGGCCGGGTCAAGGGGCTCCTCGGCTGCGGTTCTGAGTGTGGCCTTTGCCCGAGGGCAGGGAGCCATGAAGGGTGACAAGACCGTGAGGTTGCAGCTCTGACCCAGGCTGAGGGGTGAGGATGGGCTTGGGGGAGATGCGCACACACGCTCTCCCTGGCAGAGCTGAGGGACATGAGTCCTGCCTTGTCCCATGCCCACCCTTCATGGGTTCTTACTCACAAGCCATGCAACTTGCCAAGCCTCAGTTTCCCCATCTGTAACCTTGGGCTTCTTCATACCTATCCCCCAGGGAGAATTCAACCCAAACACAAGGGAGTCTCTCCCCGCTGGCCACTGGTCCAGCCTGGAGGAGGCGCCTCCCTCATGGGCTCCGCTGGAGGGTGCTCAGGAGTCCAGCTCGCCTGCCAGTCTGCCTCCCCCAGATGATGCCCTCCTGCAGGTGATGCCAGCCAGCGCCCGCTGCAGGTGGATCTTGTTCTCTGTCCTTCTTGGCTGGACCTCATTCGCCCCTGTGGGAGCTTGCTAAATGAAGCTGCTCCTTCCAGGGCCTCTGGGGAGGTCCCCATGGGCCATGCTCCCTGGGAAGAGAGAGCCCAGGACGTTGCTGCCCTGGGCAGGAGCTATTCAGCTCCCAGGCCTCCCATTGCTGTGAACAGTGCACACCAGCCTCCCGCGGTGCCGTGATCCCTCTGTAAGGAACATGGGCGGAGCCACCTGGAGAGATTCTTAGTGTCTTTGGGCGAGTGGCTCTTTGCAAGGCCGCATAAAATCAAGACCTTGGTTCCCCTCTGTGTCCCTTGGAGGGTGAGGGGTAGATGGGGGTAGCAAGAGGAGTTGTTTGAGGGGGACCCTGCCAGCCTGGGACTTCTGCCCAAGGGCTGGGGCTGAGTGAGGAAGCGCACACAGGCTGCTGGGTTTCACATTTTCCAAAAGTTGGGGTGGAAGAATCTGGTCGGGCCGGGCGTGGTGGCGCACACTTGTAATCCCAGTACTTTGGGAGGCAGAGACCGGAGGATTCGGGTTCGTGGCCAGCCTCAGCTCTCTCTCTCTCTCTCTCTCTCTCTCTCTCTCTACTTAGTGAGGCCCTCCACAACTTGGTGAGACCCGGTTTCAAAAATAAAGGATAAAAAAAATAGGGCCGGGGGGAGTAGCTCGGAGGTAAAATGCCCCTGGGTTCAATCCCCGGTACCAAAAAAAAAAAAAAAAAAAAAAAAAAGAATCTGGTCAGGGAGGAGGCCACAGTCTTTTTGCTATGTATTTCTGGGGAAGTGATGGAGGGCCTTCTCTGTGCTAGACAAACCACAAGCCTGTTCCTGGTACCTATTTAATCCTGACAGCAACCCAATCGAGTCAGTACTGTAACTCTTCCCATTGTATAGACGAGGAAACTGAGGCTGAGAATGCTAAATACTGGCCACACAGCACAGGCTACATACAGGCCTGGCTGTGTACCCTGTCTGCCCGCTGCCTCTAGGAGAGCTTCTGAACAGAACCACACTGGGCCCAGAGACCCATTGTGCAACACAGGGTTTCAGCTGCCCGTGACCTCTGCCCCAAGCTGCCCAGGCGCTTTCTTGCTGTGGCCGCCATGCAGTGGGGCCCAGCTCTCTCTGTCTCTCTTTCTCTGGCCCCAGAAGCCAGGCCAGCCACTTGGGAGAGGCCAGCCCTGGGACCCAGGGGAACTGAGAGCCGGGGGAAAGTCTCCGGGCTCCATCTCCCCCAGGCAGGGACTGCGGCTCCTTCAGAGAGCGGTTGCTATGCAGCCGTGTTTATTCAAGGCGAGCCTCCGAGCCGCTGCCGCTGCCTCCGCCACAGCAGCAGGCTGGGCTGGGGACAGGGCGGCCCGGCGAGGGGCTGCCCTGTCCTTGCCTCCGTGGACCTGGGGACGCTCTATCTCCCGAGAGGCTGAGGACCCTGGATTCCTCTGGCGACAGGGGTTTGGCCTCTGAACAGAGGTGAGAGGCAACATGTCCACCAAGTTTTCTGGGGGAGGACGGGGAAAGGGAGGACAGAGGGAGGACAGGTTAGGACCACTGGAGTGGTGGGAGGAGGGACAAGGACCTGAGCTGGAGCAAGCACGAAGGGCATGCCTCGAGGAGAGGCATCGCGCCTTGATGTGGACGCTGTGTGTCTGCAGGGGCCCCTGCCCCTCTCTGGGCCTTCATGTGTCTTCCCTAAAGGACACACGGAGGGTTCACTGATCTCTGAGTGCTGTGAGCCAAGGAAGGAGGGCTGCCTTGGGCTGTCCCCGTCCAGGTCAGCACCTCTGTCGGTGGGCCGTGTTCTCTGTTGGGTGAATCCCGCCTCTGCCCTGGCTCCCTGGGACTGCCAGGGCAGTGAGCCAGGTGTGAGGGTGGGCGTGCCCTGGGCAGAGCACTGTGCTCGGCTGGGGCACCGGCTAGCGCGCAGGGCTTGAGGGGAGGAGCGGGATTCTAACACCAGCCTGTAACACTCTTTTTTTTTTTTTTTGTGGAACTGGGGATTGAACCCAGAGGCGTTCTACCTCCGAGCTACACCCTCGGCCCTATTTTTTATACTTTATTTTGAAACCGGGTCTCACGAAGTTGCAGAGGGATTCACTAAGGAGCTGAGGCTGGCCGCGAACCCGGATCCTCTGGTCTCAGCCTCCCAAGTACTGGGATTACAAGCGTGCGCCACCACGCCCGGCTCCAGCCTGTAACACTCTTACTGGCGATGTGGACGTGGGCTCTTTGCCTCTTGGAGCCTCAGTTTCCTCCTCTGGAGGCTGGGGTTCCCCAGCGCTTCTCCGTGGGCTGCTTGCAATCGCGTGTTGTTATCAAGGTCGGGAGCATCATGCTCCTTTCTGGAACTACGGTCCTGCTGCCACCTCTCCAGGACAAGGCCCACGTTGACCGGGCACCTGAGGGCTGACTTGCTGGGAAGCACGGGGTGGGGGCAGGGGGCAGATGGGGCTTCACTTGTTAGTGCAGTGAGGCGGCTGCGGAGCATGGTGGGCACACGCAGAGCCTTAACGAGTTCAGGACTGGCTCGGGTTCGGCCAGTGGGGCCTGGGTAGCAAATTTGCAGAAAGGAGAATGTAGTGGAGGGTGAGGGACAGGGAGACGCCTCCTGAGCTCTGGAGGGACCTGCCTCTGAAGGCAGCCACGTCCTCCCGTTGCCCCTGCGGCCTCCATTATTACAGACAGAAAAAATGTACTGTATAAGATGCGTGAACAGCTTGAAGAATAATTATGAAGGGACTGTCTGGGTGGCCACCATTCAGGTCAAGACATGGACACACTGCAGCATTCCAGAACCGACCCAGGGGCTTGTCCTTGTCCTTGTTCTTGTCATAGTCGCCTTCTTGCTCCCAGGGTAAGCCACTGCTTGTTTCTCCTGGCTTTTCTAGAAAGTTCTACTTAGCCATGTACACATTTCCAGGCACTCAGTTCATTTTGCCTCCCTTTGAACTTCATGTAAATGGCATCATACTCTGCAGTTTTTAGGCCTGGCTTTTTCCATGCTGTTCAGAAGGGCAGCTATTTGTTTTCATTGCCGTGTAATATTCCACAGCATGAGCACACTGCTGTGGAATTCCTCATTTCCCCGCTGGACATGGGGTTTGTTTCTAGATTTTGGCCGCTGTCCGTAGAGCTGCTATGAACATCCTTGTGCTTCTTTCCTGGATCATGTGTGCAAGATTTTCCCGGGGGCGGATCCCAGGAGTGGAATTTCCTGGCGTGGGGTTTGTGCATCTGTAGCTGTATGAAGCCAGGCCACAGTTGCAGGTGGTGGTGCCCATTTCCACCTCGCCTGCCAGCGGCGCTCGAGAGCTCCCGTCTCTGCATTCTTGTCAGCATCCGGCGTTGTTTCTCAGCTTAGCTTGTGCTGGTCTGCAGAGTGGCGGCGCATCTCATTGTCCACCTTTCCCTGGTTAGCAGGAGGTCGGGCACCTGCCCCAGCTTTCTCCTCCCCACCTTTCCTTGCCTTTCTCCTGCCTCCTTTCCTCTGCCTGCCGCTCTCTGGGCCCCTTCATTGTGCTTTTTTTTTTTTTTTGTGGTGCTGGGGATTGAACCCAGGGGCATTCTACCTCTGAACTACACCCCAGCCCTATTTTATATTTTTATTTTGAAACAGGATCTCGCTAAGTCACTAAGGCTGACTTCGAACTTGTGATCCTCCTGTCTCAGTCTCCCAAATACTGGGATTACAGGCATGGACCACCACGCCTGGCTCTCCTGTGCTCATTTTTTTTGTGTGTGTGGTACTGGGGATGGAACCCAGGGGCATTCTACCTCCGAGCTACACCCCCAGCCCTATTTTTTATTCTTTATTTGGAAACCAGGTCTCACTAAGTTGCTGAGGCTGGCTGTGAACCCGGATCCTCCGGTCTCAGCCTCCCAAGAACTGGGATTACAGGCGTGCACCACCACGCCCGGCTCTCCTGTGCTCTTTAAAGCTCCGTTTTCTCTCTGCCCCCCCCCCTCGCCCCTCTGTCCCTCACTCCTGTTCTTCCTGGAAGCCCATCACTCTCCAGTGTTACTTCTCTGTCACTGATCTTTGAGCTACAGATGCAGGCTCCGGGGCATCTGTCTGGAGGGCTAGATTTCCGCTTCGTTTGAGTTTTGGAACCTCTGGTTCTTGCTCTCACTCACATTCTGCCTTGGCCTTGGATTTCCCCTCAATAAAACTAGGACAGAAAACAAAATTGTCTCTCCATAGAAGCCACCTCAGCGTCTATGCCTGGGAGGGGCACAGGCGCAGCCCCGGTTTTTTCCAGGGCAGTCGACCTTCCCATGGGCCTTTGGGAAAAGGACGGAGCTGAGGTCTGAAGTCCTCTGAGCTCTGTCAAGAGCCCTCTCCTGGAATGTGACAGCCGTCCATATGCTAAACTCAGGGTTGAAACTGCTTTGCTGAGACTTGGATTGGAAAAGATGTTTTATTTCTTCCCAGCCCTTCTGCTCTTCTGGTATCTCTAAGTGTTCACAGACCACAGTTTAAATGTTTGGGCTCCCGCGATGGGCCGGGTCAGTCCTTGAACAGCCAGACATGCAGACAGCATTCCCGGCTCCACGGTGCCTGGGGACCGCATGGGGGCCTTGGTGAGAAGTTGAAGGGAACTTTCCTCTCAGCCCCCCGAGGGCCTGCCAGCTGGAGGCCGGTGTGATGCCTGGAGGGGACGTGGCAGGGGTAGGTTTGGCTCCCGATGGTCTTGGGCATGTGTTATGGACATAATGCTTGTTTTCCCTCAAATTCACACATGGAAGCCCTAGGCCCGGTGTGTTGGTATGGAAGGTGGGGCCTTCGGGAGGTAATTAGGTCTAGATGCAGTGAGGAGGGGGAGCCCATGAAGGCATCAGTGACGCCCTAAGAAGAGACCAGAGAGCTTGCTCTTTCTTTTTTTTTTTTTTTGCGATACTGGGGATTGAACCCGAGGGCATTCTACCTCCGAGCTACACCCCCAGCCCTATTTTTTATTCTTTATTTTGAAACAGGGTCTCACTAAGTTGCAGAGGGCCTCACTAAGTAGCTGAGGCTGGCCGTGAACCCGGATCCCCCAGTCTCAGCCTCCCAAGTACTGGGATTACAAGCGTGCACCACCACGCCCGGCTTGGATATATTCTAATATTTCCTATGAACAATGGTTGGAAAGTGTGGCTTTGGGCTCTTGACCACCCGTCAAGAGATGGTCACAGCCTGCCCCGTCCTGGAAGGCCATTAAGATGTGAATTCCTTCTCACCTCTGCTCTCTTAAGACGGATCTCTTGGACCCTCCCCAGCAAGGTGGCACTTGACCTGCTGTTCTCAGTGTCCTGGCCGAGTATGCCCGCTGCCTCCTGCTCACCCCAGAAGACTCTGGGAATGAGAGGCCATCCTGTTCCCCGAGGCCACGCCTCCCTCTCACCACCCAACCTCAGCCAGCCGCCGCAGCTTCCTGTCCCCAAGGCTTTCTTTTTTTTTATTTTGAAGTATATTTTTATTTATTTATTTATTTATTTACATTTTTTAATATGTTTTTATGGTGCATTGTAGTCTCACATCACAGTGAGTATCAGTTTCTGTCCCCAAGGCTTTCAAAAGGGACAGCTCCCCTCTGAGCAGCTGAGCTCAGCTGGTTACTAAACAGACAATGACATACGCGTCACTGTTTATTGAGTATTTGCTGGTACCAGGCACAGTATTAAATGCTTTTCATAATTTTGGCATGTTCACAATAACCGTATGAAATAGATATTTCCACTTTGCAGTTAAACAGAAGCTCAGAGAAGTTACATAATGTGCCTGAGGTCACACAGCTAGCAGGTGGTGGCACTTAAGCCACATCCGTTGACTCTGAATGCACACTCTGAAATACTGTGTGCTGCCTCCTCCACGAGCGGAGACCATCAGCCCTGCCTCTTCCAGTTAGGAGCTCCGTGGCCTTGATCTCGTTACCTATCCTCTCTGAGCCTTGAATGTTTTATCTATAAAATGGGGGCAATAACATGTACTTTCTTATTCTCTTTCTGAAGTTAAATAGAAGCATAAGGTACAATACCCAGCACATAGCAACACCGAACTAAGAAATGTTAATATCCTTCACTTAGTTTCTTCCCAGCAAGATTATCTGTGAAGATGTGCTTTCATTTCGAAAGATTCATTCATTCATTCATTCATTCATTCATCCATCCATCCACTCATGCTATAAACATCTACTGAGTGATTGTTGGGTGCCGGGCACTGTGTTTGCTGCTCTGTCTGCATGTCATTTATACTCTCGTGGCTACTAGCTGACCTGTACTCCATATCGTCTGGAGGACAGAGGGTTCCAGGAGCATTGGTCCCACCCGATCTCGTGATGACAGGTGAGATGGCATCTGCAGCCGTCCGGGGTAGCTCCACAGGGCCTGGTGGGTGTGGTCACCATTCTCCCAGGTGGGTTGGAGGTGGCCCTTGGAACCCCAGCTGTAGGGGCTGAGACTTTATCAGGAAGATGAGCATAGGGGTGGAAGGAAATCAGTGCTGCCCAGGTTGCCAAAGATGGAGGCCCCTGGGGAATGGAACAGAATTGCCTGAGTTTTCTGGAGTCAGAACACAGCCTCCGCAACAGTTCCAGAGCCTCAACTGCTCTCCTGTCTAGTCCTCACCTCCTCAGCCTGCCCTCCTCGCCCGCTGACAGTGCCAGGGCTTCCGGTGCGGCCTTTCCACCTCTTCCTGCTGCCCTCCTCACTCCCCTGCTGGCGCCCCCGGCCCGTCTGGTCTCTCCCCTCCCCTCCACCCCTCGGGTGGTATTCAGCCTTTCCCTTCTGGCTCCTTCTCTTCTCTGGATATATTCTTTTTTTTTTCTTTTTTTGGTGGTACTGAGGATTGAACCCAGGGGCATTCTACCTCCGAATTACACCCCCAGCCCTATTTTTTGTTCTTTATTTTGAAACAGGGTCTCACTAAGTTGCGGAGGGCCTCACTAAGTAGCTGAGGCTGGCCGTGAACCCGGATCCCCCAGTCTCAGCCTCCCAAGTACTGGGATTACAAGCGTGCACCACCACGCCCGGCTTGGATATATTCTAATATTTCCTATTCCCAAAGAAGCAGAGAACAGCCTGCTGTGGTGGTGCCACCAGTAATCCCAGCTACTCAGGAGGCTGAGGCAGGAGGATCACAGGTTGGAGGCCATCCTGGGCAACTTAGTGAGAACCCGCCTCAAAATAAGAAAGAAAAAAGGCTGGGGATGTAGCTCAGAGGCAGAGTGTCCTTGGGTTTGATCCCAGTACTGCAAAATAGAAAAGGAAAAAAGAAAGAAAAAAAGACAAAGCAGAGAACAAACAGCAGGCTTGACTGTTTCCACAGAGCGGCTCACCGCCGCTCTCCTGACCTTCCCCCTGCTCCTCAGCCACAGCGCCTTCTGCCCCGGGGCACAGAGATGGCTCCCCTGACTCCAGCCTGTTCCCGGTGGTCACTTCTAGTGGGCTTCCCCAGTCCTTCGCACCTCCACCTCTTGGCAGAGTTGACACTTCTGACTCTCTCTGCTCCCCTGGCCTCCTGCCTGTCCTTGCTCTGCGTCCCTCACGGCTTCCCACCTCACCTCTGTCTGCCCACGCTGCTGCTCCCCGGCTCTGGGCTCTCTCACAACCAGGTTCTTCCGGTGGCATCCACTCTGTGGTTTCCATTGCTATCTGACACAACTCATAGATTTTAGTCTCACTCACCTTTGTGTCCTAGTACCTGTGCCATGGTGGGATGAGTGAGTGGACCTCAGGCATCCAGGGACAGCTGAACGCCCGAGGCCAGATCCAGCAGGCCACCGGAGGACACCCCGGTCTTCCCCTGGAGGTCCACAGCTGGGCTGCCTCCCCTGGGGTGGAGGTGGGCAGGGGTGCGGGTGTGTATGAGGAGAAGGTGGGTGGCTGCTCCTTACCCTTAGGGGCAAAGCCAGGGACACAGGAAGGAGTGTTCTATCATGTCCACACTGGTGGCAAATCTTGGATCATTTTATATTTTCTGGGTCTAGTCCAGAGGCTGGGCTGAGGGTATCTAAGTTTCAGTCCTTAGATTCTGTCAAAGCCTCTGCTTTCCTAGGAAGTCCTTCGGGGGTCCCACTCAAGTGTGTGCATGAAAGGCAGGTTGGATGATGTCGCCCCTCTTTTTGAGAGCTCCCTTGGGCTGTGGAACAAGCCCAGACTCTGCAGAGCCTTCCAGGGCCCCGGTGCATCCCTGCCCGCCTCCCAGGCTGGGTCCTGTGGTCAGACCCCAGACTCACAGGTGTGTGCGTTCCCCCACATCTGTGCTCAGGCCGTGTGCGCAGCTCGGATGCCTTTTCTAGTTCCCACATAAAGATCCTGCTTCCTTCCAGGCCCAGCAAAGGTGCTGCCCCTCTGGGGGGCATCTCCAGGTGCCAGCGGCCTCCCTGAGGGCCTGTATCTGCAGCAGAGTAACTGTCACGAGTGTCCACTTGCCCTGCCTGGCGGGACAGTGAGCGTTCATTGGCCCTGCCTGGTGTGACAGTGCTCGCTTTGCCTTGTGCTGGGGAGCAGCCATTCATCCTCTCTGCCTACAGGGGGCGCTTGTCTAAAGGCAGGGCTCCTGGGAGAGAGCTGGGGAGGTCAAAGGGACCCTGGAGTTTGAGCCTCCTGCTCTGTAGACGCGACTTCTTCATGTGCAGGGGTGTGTGACCATGTGTACGTGCAGGGGTGTGTGACCGTGTGTACGTGCAGGGGTGTGTGACCGTGTGTACGTGCAGGGGTGTGTGACCATGT
>PVJS01041357.1:0-18003 GCA_004027185.1 Glis glis
ATAAAAAAAAAAAAGGCCGGGGGTGTAGCGCAGAGGTACAACGTCCCTGAGTTCAATCCCCGGTACCGCAAAAAAAAAAAAAGATGGAATATTGGCTACATAAGGAAAACTCTTTTTTTATGCTTTTATTTTTGAAACCGGGTCTCACGAAGTTGCAGAGGGCCTCACTAGGTAGAGAGAGAGAGAGAGAGAGAGAGAGAGAGAAAGAGAGAGAGAGAGAGATTGCGCGCGTGCGCATGCGCGCTGAGGTTGCCCGCGAACCCGGATCCTCCGGTCTCCGCCTCCCAAAGTACTGGGATTACAAGCGTGCGCCACCACACCCGGTGGAAAACTCTTTGTAAAACGTATGTGAATCCTAATTGTAGTTCTCCCAGTGAAGGAATATCATTAAGACACCAATTTCTCCATATAAGCACTTTCTCATGAAAAAGTGACTAAAGGTGAACCCCTACCAGGAAACAGTATATTCGGCATGTTTTAAGAGTAGCAACTTTTATTGACATCTCTACATACACACAAGTCTCTGGAGTTTTGCCAGTACAAACAGATTGTGAGTCTACTGTGTGATGCCTGTTTTCAGACTCAGATTTGTTTATAACATAATAAATCCTATCTTCTCCCAAATATTTAAATTTTGCTTTAAATTTCTGCAGGTGTGCTCATCTTTTGCTACAGGCCCCAGACAAAATGATGGAACATTCTATGAATTCCATACCTATTATCTTAAACCCTCAAAGATGAATGAGTTCCTGGAAAATTTTAAGAAAAATGTGCATCTTCGGACAGCTCACTCTGAATTGGTTGGATACTGGAGTGTAGAATTTGGAGGCAGAATGAATAAAGTGTTTCATATTTGGAAATACGGTATGAATCTTCCAGCCTAAATGTTCAGTACAGATTTTCATACATGTTATATGAGACTTAGTTCTTGGATCTATATTACCATAAATATATACAGGATAAGTGAAATCTTTAAAAAGTAATACAGTACAAAAAATTTTTTAAAAATAAATGTAGTGATTACTCTTCCCATTCATCCATCTCTAAGAACCCCTGCCTCAAATTTTTCAGTTATCATAACCTATACATATAGTATCATAAATCATATGGTGAACTGGACTTTAATTCTTAGAAAAAGCTTAGAATGGTTTATTGGAGAGATGATTTATGAAAAATTTAACAGTACTTGCAAAAGCCCAAGTGGGTTAAGATCTCAAAAGGAAAGGGAAAGTATCTTTTCTTACTAGCAAAACTAGGCCTGGATATCAGTGTTTTAGCAGACATAATCAAACATTTAGGGGCGTGAAGTAAATGGAGGATGAGAGGGGATCACACTTAACTTTTAAACACTTCACTCAACTCTGAGATTTAATAATTTTCCTTATGTTTAGAGATCACTTTTGTTTCATTTCTGCACTCTATAGTTTCAAGGAATTCACTGTCATACTACTCTGGGGAGGTGAAAGAAAAAGAATCAGAGCTCTTCCCACAGAAAAGCTGACTGACCCCTGAGGAAGAACAAGTTACAAGAATCCCCAGAATGTTTGTTACTTCGCAGCCTAGTCTTAATAGTCCACATCAGGACTTGAGGATTCCCAAACAACTCTTAATCATTTCATGAGGTGTTTGGACATCAGTGTCAAAATTAAATTCATACAATACTTTATTATGAAAAATATTCTATACTTAACGTGGGCACAGTTTAGTTTTTCCCCATTCTAATAGAACAAGACCCATTAAAACACAACTTATGCTTTAAAAGTGATAGAAATTAAATCATGGCCATTAAGAAAACTAATGAAGTCCTGATATACCTCACTGAAGCAGCACAATAGGTGTTATTTTTTATCCCCACATAAACTATATATAATTCTTACCATTCATTTCATGATATCCTAATTGTAAACATATACATATATATTTACGGACCTGTATATATGTTTGGGTAACTTAGAAAAGAAATAAGTGTTGGGGAATAAATCAGCACTATTTCTTTAAAAGCTGTTTGTTCAAAGGAGAGGTTTACCAAGTACATTTTAATTTCACTTATGTTAAATTTGATTCAAGGTATACCTTCACCTGACCACCTACAACCACCAACGAAAAAGTATCTTTCTCTAAACTGGCACTATCAGTTAAATGCTTCCATTGGTTAATAAAAATATTCCATGTTAATTGAATACTAACTAGGTGCCAAACACTATTCTAAGCCTTTTTCGTGTATTAATTCATTTAATCCTCATAATAACCCTAGAGGTTGATATTATATTACTATCTCCATTTCATAGACTAAGAAACTGAGCACAAAAAGATGCTATGATTTACCTAATTCACAGGGCCTCCTGCAGTCCTCTGAAGCTGGTTCTAGGAGAGGACATCACAGTAGTTTGCATTTCTGTTCCCCCTGAGACCAGGAGCAACTTGAGAGCAGATGTCACCACTCTTCATGTTGGTGTCTCTGAAGGCAAAACACAGTGTTCCTATGTGCTATGGATGAATGTTTGCTGATCTGGATGAAATCCAGAGAAGTACAGGTGATTTTAGGTTGAAATTTTTAATTTTTCTGAATTCTTTTCTCCCATAGATAATTTTGCTCATCGAACTGCAGTTTGGAAAGCCTTGGCCAAAGATAAGGAATGGCAAGAACAATTCCTCATTCCAAATTTGGCTTTAATTGATAAACAAGAGAGTGAGATTACTTACCTGGTACCTTGGTGCAAATTAGAAAAGCCTCCAAAAGAGGGTAAGTCTTCCTTTGTAGCATTTTGAGTTTTGATGAATACTAAAGATCTTAAGAGATTAAAAACTAAAATTCCACTAGAAAACAGTAAAACAAATCCTTTGTTTTATGTAGTAATACACAGTGATTGTTGAGCTAAAACTAAATTGAACTCTTATCCTTTAAAAATAAGAATTAATAATTAATGAAGAATTTTTCCAAATTCAGATTTTATAGATTGGTAAATTCAACTATATTATATTAAAAAGTCTACATGGTCAGTAAATGCTGAGAAATTTTCCACTGGGAGCAGGGACCGTGTGTGGGTAGGTAAGAGATAGTACATGAAATTCAGTCATAATTTTAAAGTAATGTTTAAATATAAAATTATTTTCCATAAATTATAACTAATTTTAAATCATAAATACATCTTTGCTTATAAAATTAACTATTTGGGGGCAGTGAATTAACGGAAATTGTCAAGCTGTATGTCTACAGTCTAACTTTTGTGTCTTCCTCTTTCTTGTTTCTCAGTTTGAAAATAATTCCTTAAGATATGTCTTCTTGCTGATTTCACTTCTTGCTGACTTAAAGAAACTATTACCTCAATCCAGTTTTAAATCAAGGTCAGATTAGAAAACCAATTTAAATATGTCTTATTTCCGCTATTATTCCCAACTTTTGTAGTGTATTTTAGATTGCACTATAAAGAAATTTGAAGAGCCTTATTTAAATCCTATCTTCTTAGATCTCCCTTCAGCTCTTAGTGCTATCTAAATAAAATAGTTGGCCTCCCACAGTGTCCAGTGTCCAGCTGATTCTCTTCTTCTATTTTGTTCATGATCCCCAGCCCTATTTTTTATACTTTATTTTGAAACCGGGTCTCACGAAGTTGCGGAGGGCCTCACTAGGCAGAGAGAGAGAGAGAGAGCTGAGGCTGGCCGCGAACCTGGATCCTCCGGGTCTCCGCCTCCCAAAGTACTGGGATTACAAGTGTGCGCCACCACGCCCAGCTTGCATGCTTTTTTTTTTTTTACCTCTCACATCTACTTGTTCCCTAGTTTCTTTCTCTCTGCTTGTTCTTTACTTCTGTCCAGAAGATGAAATACATTTCAGCTATATACTTGGATATTTTGGGACAATAAAACCACCTCTTTAGTTTTGTTTGGGTTTTTTTTTCTCCAAAACTCGAGTCATCTCTTCAGTTCCTTCATTTGCTTTGCTCTTCATATTAGAAATGGCAACTTACAAAGGGAAAATATACAAAGAAAAAAGTGCTGGAAATTGGAAAAAAGAATGAAATATAGGAGAGACTGGAAAATTGTTTTATTCATTTCTTTTATAAAAGTATAGACTCAGGAAGCTACAAAGAACTCTATTTCATTATAAATTCTCAGTGTATGTTAACAGATTTTTTTAGATTAAAAATATTTCAGATAATAGTTTATACATGTATAGCTTCCAGTTTTTTTTTAATCATTTGCATGGTTAAGCTTAATAATTCACTCTTAAAAGTTAGCAGACTTTCCAAACATACAAGCAAAGAAAAATATTGCAAATATAATAAATATGTCTGTATAAACATGTATGATCCTCCAAATCTGTGTGCTGGGCCCTCTACCCAGTGCCATGAAAGGGCCTGGTGGACTGGCAGAAGCCTGCTCTGTAGTACTGGGCCTCTCCCACGTGGCAGTAATTCAGCATATTAATGGCAAAGATGGCGCTGGCAAATTCCTCAGGGGGAGGTTCCGCAGGTAGTTCCGGAAGTGACCTCAGGAGGGCTGTGATAGGTGATTACCTCCTTCCGTACTCATAGACGACAGGTGTGTCTACCAATAATAGATCCCAGGAGAGTGTAATGCCACACCCTACTACTTGCGAACTTCCTGTACTATAAAAGAGAGATGTGCTTTCTAATAAATGAGTTCATGCCAGACATGGCTTCCGGTCCGGAGGAGGGAAGGTCCAGGTCGTCGGTGCTCACCCCCCTGTCTAGTTCGCGTCACTCTTGGGCCGGACCCAAGATCTGTGTATGTGGACTAGGCTTCCACTGAAGCCAGACAAGTGATTAGAAATTGTTTGAATATCTTTTGTAAAATAATTCTTTTTCTCCTTATTCTAGGAGTCTATGAACTAGCTACTTTTCAGATGAAACCTGGTGGCCCAGTTCTGTGGGGTGATGCATTTAAAAAGGCAGTTCATACCCATATCAATCGAGGCTACACAAAACTAGTTGGTGTTTTCCATGCAGAATATGGAATACTCAACAGAGGTATAATTGACCATTTCTTCTATGAAATTTCAATGTATATTGGTGATCTACTAATAAATTCCTTAGATCAGCATCTCATGATACTGTATAGTTTTATGCCTAATTTTGTTTTTGTAAGTAAGGGTTGAGAAAACCAGTCATGTTTTATTTATTTAGAATGTTAACATCTTATAAAACCTTTTTCAAATACTAAACTATTTCCTTGTTACGTCAAAATGATCAAATTTTAATAACTAAAAGAACCTCATAATTTATTCCTTTTATAATCTTTTACCCCTCTGAATGTAGTTTTGTTGATTTTTTAAATAACATTCTTGGGATAGGGAGATTGTTTCTGAGTGAAAATGTAATATATATCTTTATTTTAAAACCACCCCCATAAAAAATTACCCATTTCCCACTACTTTAATATATATGTAGCATACACACGCAAATATATTAAATTCACATATATATAAACTTAACACATATTTGGGGTACACGTCACTTCTCAGTGTACTTTTTGTGTATGTGTAAGGTACTAGGGGATCAGAGTCAGGTCTTGTGCATGCTAGGCAAACTCTCTACCACGGGCAGGGGTGGGGGAGTCAACTGACAACTATTATACAAAGGCTCAAACTTTCTGTGTGCTGCAAACCACCATAAGTAAAATTCAAAAGTAAAAAGGGAAATACAAATTTATGTGCAGGTAGACACACAGATGACTACCAAATATATATTAAAGAGAATGCAGATTAAGACAATAATGAGATGTCATCTTTTACTTAATCTAGACATGCTTATATGGATATAGTGTTTGATAGGTCAGGAAAAAATAACTACTTACATACTGGATAGGGTTCATATTAATCTTTCCTTCCCAAATTTGGTCATATAAATAAAAAATAAATTCTTTTTATTGACTTTGGCAGTATTACTTCTAGAAAATATGCAAGGGTGTATATGTGTAGAGGGCTTTTAGTTATACAGGAAAGAAATTTAAAAGGATATAGAGTATTCATATTTAAATGATGAGATCAAAGGTTATTTAAAATATCTTGATCTTCTCTATTAAATATGTATAACTTTTATCAGGAAAAACTACTGAAAATGTGCGTGAACATACTTTTTAATCCTAATTCTCCATGTAGTAAGAGAATGGTAATACGTTAAGTATAAATCAGTACATCAATTCAGGAAGACGTATTATATATATACATATATATATATACTGTATATTTGTAAAAAAATACAAACACACATATACATATATATGTACTCTTTGGTTTTCTCAGTGTAAGTTTTAGGAGTTTTTGTTAAGGAAATAAACAGATCCAGACAGCCTGGATTTGAATCCCAACTCCACTGTTGAGTAATTTTGTGACCTTGGGTAAGTTAACCTCACTGTGTCTTAGTTTCCTCATTCATAAAATTATGAGAGTAATAACCCTCCGCCTAGGTTATTATGAGGACACTAAATGAGTGAAAACATGAAAGGTGTTTAAAATCAGGCCTGGGACATAATACTCACCCATTAAATATCAGTAGTAGTTGTCATCATTATTATAGATATACATTGTAGGTGCAACTCAAATGAAGTTCATGTTGATGTTGTTTACATTAAGGAAATACTGGAAACACTGTGTCTCACCTTCATGTAACACATGTGATATAGAAATAAATATACATATAGTTCTTATATATCATATATTGATATAGGTATATACATATATGCACTTGCATAAGCATATATATGCTTACATATGTTTATGTTTGTCTAAATATACAAAGTACATGTATACATCAATATGGAAAGAGAGAAACAAAATATAAAAGTGGTTATGGGTAGTATGGAAATGACTCCTAGTTTCTCTTTGTGTTTATCTGTATTTTTCTATATCTAATTTGTATTACATTACAATTATTAAAAACTAAAGATAATTATGCATGAGAATAATATGTATTCCAGTATTTTGTAGAATACTAAAATTTTGGAAATAACTTAAATAGTCAACAGTAAGGGTTAGCATAAAAGTTACTGTATCTGTAAGGAAGAATTCACATCATTAAAAATTAATATTACTGTCATAGAAGATACTCAGTAATCTTAAAGAATCTAATAGTAAGCATAATATACAATAAGACCCCAATTTGGTTTTTCTCATATTCTTAAAGGAAATACACTAAATACTAATAGAAGTTTTCTCTAGGTGGTTAACATTATGCTACTTCTTATTTTCTTGTTTCATGTACATTTTCTATAATCAGAATTTTTTATAATCTTGCTTTTTTGAAATAAAGTAAAATGTAATAGCAGGTCATGAAATTTGAATGTGCCTTTAGCTATTTTACTTTACTTGCCTTTTCCAGCCTTCTGTTTCTTCACCAAAAAAAATCCATTTCATTTATTTATAAATTTCTCTCCCAAGTCTCTGACCCCTCTGAAATCTTACTACTGAAATATTTAGTTTTACCTTTTGATATCACGATTTTAATTTAAAAGAATAGGACACTTTTTACTCATTTCTCTGTATTTCTTGCTAATGCCATTCTCTTTAGAAATAATTTTTGGTTTTTATCTGCAGTTCACGTTCTTTGGTGGAATGAGATAGTCGTGCAGCTGGAGGCATCTGTCTCATGAGGATCCCAGAGTGGTGGCGGCCGGTAAGCTCTCTCGCTAGGCATGGATTATTTTTAGAACAAATTTGATTCAGTCAATAACTTTATATGCCTAATTATGTAATATTTTTCCAGTTCGGGAAAGTGTCAACTACCTAGTGTCCCAGCAGAACATGCTTCTGATTCCCACGTCATTTTCACCATTGAAATAGTTTCCTACTGAAGTACAAAAGATTTCATTAACTGATATAAGATGTGTCTGCTAATGGTGCTTAAATTCTCCCAATATAATAATCCCGACTTTCATTTGAAGGAGGTGGTAAGTTAATTCACCATGTCCCTTGCACTTTTCAAAGCCACCTCTTGTTTGTCACCACCACTTCAGGAAATAAGAGTTTATTTCCCCCATGGCATTTCAGTATCTGTCATGCATTAATGTTATCTATCAACTGGAAAATAATGTTATTAGGTCCTGGTATTAAAACTCTTTGAAGACTGTTTGGTTTACATGCTGAAATGAATCGATTTATACTTAATTTTACTAATATTTACTTCATTTTGCATCCTGCTTAACAAAGATACTTGCCACTGCTTCAACATCTTGATGTTTCACTTGTTTAAAAATTTCTTTGTTTTCATTTATTTTTCTTTAGTATGTTGATAACTCTATCCAAATGATGGTGTCACATTTCTATGCTTGTGACAATATTTTTATATTATTAATAAACATCAAACTTTTTGTCATGTCTGTTTTCCTGAGATATTTTTTAGTTTTTTGTCCAGTAAAGTTTATTTTGTACTATCTAATGGGATTCATGAAAATATTAAACATATCTATTTGCCATGGAAAAGTAAATTATCATTTGTGTCACCTTTATTAATTATGGTTTTCATATTAATTATTAGTCATGTACTTGGAATATAATGTATTAGGTCCTGGTATGAAAATTTCTTCAAAGAGTCTTTAGTTTATATGCTGAAATATCTTCATTATAATTATTAATATTTACTTCATTTTGGATCCTGTTTAACAAAGATGCTTGAGAAATCTTTGTTTTAATATGATCTTTATGGATATGGAAATGTTTGACCTAATAAAAGCCAATCTGTGTATTCTGATTCTTTTTACTGAGTTTTATATTTTTATCATCTTCTCTGGAGCTATTGCTATAAACTAATGAGAAAGTAGTAATTTACCATTTTTATTGTAAATATAGTTACATTAAGAAAACAGCATCCTACTAAACCCAGAGTTTCTTTTGTACTGCCACACATATGCTAGGTTTTTCCTATGACAACTTTAATTTTTATTTTAATTGAGTGCTTCCACCTGAAAAGAGATTTCATACTTCCAAGCTCTCCTGATAGCCTGTATTTGCAACTATATTATTTTACATTTTAACATAAATTACAAATATAACGTAGCAAACTATGAATTAGCTGTCTGAAGGAAAATTGAAAAACAGAAAGTACAGTCACCTCTCATTTATTTATCCCTCAGGGATTCAAAGGACAGATGAGTTTCCTAGGAAGGCAAAGACCCTGACTGGAGATAAAACCCCACCAGAGAAATCAGAGGCACCGGCCCTGAGTTATGTCTAAGAGTTTTCTATCTCAATATTCCTTTGAAAGTTTTCACAACTGGATGGTGGTAGTATTAATCATAGTCAGTATGGACAGACTTTATCTCTGGTATGAGTTCAGCTCTATTCCCAAAGCCATTTGGTGTCATGGAAGTATACAACTGCCTCTCTGCCTTTCCCTTTTCCATCCATCTTTAGGTGAACTTGAACACCTGCTGGTGATAGCCAGTGGCTCTTTACTTATATATACCCCCTGATGGATTATAAAGAGGGAGTAAACCAGTGCTCTTACCATACAGACAATATGGGGTGCCATAAGATGGCAGGCTTCACTCCACTGATCAACTTCACTCTTCCCTAGGATGAATGTCACTAGATGGGTCTGCTTCTGCTCTATTCAAGAGTTCTTTGGATCCCAGCCCTTGGAGAAAAGGCAAAGACTAAAGTAGGGAAGCAGTAACACAGACTTTTGAGGCAGCCATATGCGGTACCTCATTTTCAGTAGGTATAAATCAAGTTTAATAATATGTCCTTCCCCTCCTTCCTTAGTCCTTTATGGTCCTTCAAAACCCAGAGGGGAAATGGGTTGTAAAACAAGAAAAATAGGTGATCTTGATACTTCTCTGTTTATCCAAGTCCTCCTGTTAGGCCCATACCAAAAGCTGAACCCTTGTCCTTTGCTAGAAATCTGACATGGGGGGAAGTGTAAACATGATATGAAAATCATGACTTCAATTAAACCAATTTAAGAACTACCTTATAGATCAAGGTTTGACCAAATTAGAAGCTTTTTCAATTCAAATTGATATTTGTATTATATTTGACATATAGAGAAGCTATGCCCTTCTCTGAACCTCATGATCATTATCATTCCAGCACATTTTTATCATTTAAAGTCATTGAGAACTACTAACCCAGAGACCCAGCTGACCAAGCTGACAGGAAGACCACCAGCACAACATTCCAGAGCATAAACCAAGTATTCAACACTGTACTATGTCTAGAAACTGTAAGGCTCTTGTGAGATTCTGCTGTCAAGCAGGCAGCTCAGTCTTCCCAGAGCTTTCTTGGTGACACCACATACTATCATGGAGTCCACCCATGAGAGAATATCCAAGACACTTTACACATACCATTCCTTTAATCCTAACAACAAAGCTATATGAGCAACATTAATAGCACATTTTATACAAACTAAGAATGTAAAAGGACAGTGGGTTACCAATTACCCTAGTGAGCGGTAGAATTCATACTTAAATCCAAATTTATTTTCATTTTACATTAGGCAGCCTCAACCATTAAGTTGACAACTGAAACTTCATAATACCTCCCATAATCTTTTCTACTTTGGGATAATATCCTAAGCTTCCAAGAGAAACATCAGGCCATAATCTGGCAATTCCCCCACTATTTGTGGCCTTTAATCCCTCTAATCAGCAATGATAAAGCACAGACCACGTTTAGTATATACTCACCTCTTGGCTATGATCTGCACATACGTCTTCACCAGATAATCCAAAATGTTTCTTCCCGTCAGGTTCTGAAGGATGTCTGCAGTGTTCTCTCTGTCACCACAGGAAAAAAACAACCATATTTGTCTTTATGGACAGGAATTGGGGCAGAAAATAGATCAAGGACTACAGTGACACATGCTCTTCAACACATACCACAGTGTGACTGGAACCCTGACCAGATGGCCCAAGCACCACCCTCAGCCAAACACTACCAAGACCTGGTTCATTCTGCTCTTGGTGATGGTCATTCACTTATCTTGAACCAAGGTTTTCCCCTGGAAATTACTCTGAATACCTAAACAATGAACACTGAGATGTGAGTCTTCATAGTCAAGAGACTTTAGGGAGCACCATCCTAAATTACACCTGGTGAATTCCTGTGTTCACTGGAATTACCCAGATGACTAGGTTAGCTGTTACTTCAGAGTGGTAACCAAGACTTCTTTAAGTTCACTAGCCCACTTAAAATTGTCCTCTCCCTGGAATTTGGATGCTGATAAAGCAGCAGAGAGCTATCACAGCAAGACTCTTCCTGAAAGTGTCAGGAAAAAAAAAGGCTCAGATCTCCCTCCTACAGTCAGAATCTCAAGAGAATGTCACAGTTGCTAAGACCCACAGAAGTTTTCTGGTCCAGCCTCCCTAATTCAGAGGTGAAGGAGGAGGCCAGGAGTTACCATGGCCTGTTGAAAGTCACCAGCTTGTTTGTGGCAGAACCAGGTGTAGCAGCTGGGCCCGTGACAGTCTCCTGTGGCTCCACCACTGTGGGACAGGCCACAGTGGTCTTCCACAGCCCATTTATACCGAGTGTTTTGCTCTGATCTCACTAAAACAAGTAAATCACCTAGGCTGACCTCAAATAGAGAAATAAGCTAAGCTCCATCACATATAGACACAATGTGGTCCAAAACCCCTGCCCTCAAAACTCACGTGCTTTTCCTTATGATAAGAAGAAAGGTCAAGGCAGAAATAAAACACTCGACATATTTAATTCATTTCTGCTCACAAACATAAGCTACCAGCCCCCATCTCACCTTCATCTGCTCAATTACATTCTATGGGCTTCTATGGTAAGTCACCTGTAGAGGGACAGCCTCCCTGCCCTTGGGGAACACACTGGCAGCATCTTGCTTTTGTTGTTACTACCCTGGCAGGTGTGTTACCGGTTTCTTATGAGCCATTCCCCATTTTGGAATGGTCCATGATGGTCTTAGGAACTGAGATGGTGTCTACTCCTCCTTCCCCACCAAGCAGGGCGCGTCTCTGCAAAGGGGGACACTGAGGGTAGGATCACCTGAGAGAGCCTAGCCTTTCCTGTTGCCTCAAAAGTGCAGGAACATTCCATAGCAACTACAACATGCAACTATCCTTTCACCATTAGGAAAATGAGAGATAGTCCCATTTAATTATTTGATTCCATAATAGCCTTTTTAAAAAAATTCTGTTAGTATTTTTTATGAGAAAAACAAGAATCATCTCAGGGAGAAGGGGAGTTTTCTGGGGGAAAAAGTCTGGTTTCTCCCAGGCCAGGGCCTCTGGACTGGAATCTGTGTGGAGAAGCCTGGGACAGTTGGAGCACCTTGTCTTACAGCTGAGTCCACTCTGGCCAGTCAGGATCCAGGGAGTTGGTTTAATCCACCTCATCGGTCTGGTTTCTTGGGAGTGATTCTGTTGTTGAACATGGGGTGCCTCTGCCCTCCTCCCTCTGGAGTGACTTTGTTGGCTCCAGGGGCCAGCACACAGCAGCAGCACGTGCAGAGGATGCTGGTGAGAATCCTCCTGGTGACCCTCCTCTAGCCCTTCCTGTAGTCCAGGGCACTGGAGGCGGGCTCCCAATGGGGTTGCCGGGTGCAGGGGGAGACTTTTTCTGCTGGTCCCTGGGAGGACCAGCTTCCCTCTACCTCCCCCGTGCTGCTGCTCTTGCAGGGGCTGGCCTGGGGGCCCTCGGGGCCATGCTGTGCTGGGAGGGGCGGTTCTCTTTGCCTGGCAGTTCAGGGGAATGGCAAGCAGGCTGTCCCTTCTGCCCCCCCTCTGCCTGGACTGCATGTCCTCCTCAGCTGGTGAATACTTTAGGGCACAAACCCACAGGCATGAAGGTCGGGCTGGCTGGCTCTCCTCCTTCATGGCAGCAGAAAGGCGGAAGGATCTGCTGGGGATGAGGGTAGCCCCACACCAGGATGTTCAGGTCCTTCCCCGCCGCTCACCTGGCGTTGGATCAGCATGTATGTAGCCATAGTGTTGTCAAACATCCTGTTTACCACTGACAGCCAGGTCTGGTGTGGGTCATAACCCAGGTGACACATCACACTCAGGATTGCTGGGTTTGGGCGTTTGGGGATCAGCTGGGTAGGAGAAGGTGAATGCTCCTTACCCTGATTCAGCCGTGGGCCTCAGGGCTGGGTCAGAAGTCAGTAAGCAGCTGATGAGGCTTCGCGCCTGGGAGGAAACACGAGGGGGCACCGAGTACCTTCCCTGCAGCGCCTGCTCCCTCGGCTGCTCCAAGGTAGTGCGGTTGAATGGAAGGCGGCCTGTGAGCATACAGTAGAAGATGACCCCCAAGCCCCAGACCTCGACCTCGGGGCCATATCCTTGGCCCTGGTGGACCTCTGGGGCACAGTAGTGGGCAGTGCTGCAGATGGTGGTCAGCTTCTGCCCAGCAGCAAAGCGGCAGCTCAGCCCAAAGTCAATGACTTTGACGTTCCCTTCTGCATCCAGGAGGATGTTCTCTGGCTTCAGATCCCTATGAACGATGCCTTTCTCATGGCAGTAGTGCACCACGCTCACAGCCTGCCTGAACAACCTCCGGGCCTCCTCCTCCTCCATGCCAGTCGATTGCCAGATGCGATGCAGCAGCAGCCCCCTCCCTCCCCCTGCTCACGTGCTCTATCACCAGGTAGACGTAGTCAGCCGTGTCTATGATCTCAAACAGCTGGTTGACGTTCAGGTGCTCCACTGTCCTCATGATGTCCATTTCGAATCGAAGGAACGGATTGTCACTAAATGTAAGTAAGACCTTCACAGCCACCTCAGCCCCGATGAGGATATGGCGGGCCAGTTTGACCCAGGCAAAACCGCCCTTACTGATCTCCCTCAGAACCATTTAATTGACCATGAAGCTATCCTCACAGGGAGAGCTGGTCATGAGGCCTGGCCTGGCCTCTCTACACTCTCTCCTAGCACTGTCCATCAAAAGCTGCAATAACAACTAGCAATGCTAGCTAAAAAAAACAAAACAACAACAAACCAACAAACAAAAGTACAACAAAATAACACACCCAAACAAATGCACACACAAAACAACAAAGCCAAAAGCCCAAACCAACAAATCAGATCCAAAGCTACCAATCCACCAAAATTGCTAACTATTTTGGAGTCTGACAGGTCACCACCAAAAGCTCCCTGTACTAATGGACAAAAACCAGTCATGGCGAGGACCTTATATAACCTGTGCTCCATCACAATGGTTCCTTGTGAGGTCACATGGCCAGGTCACAGCTGGGTGTGGCCCACTGTAGCTGTCTCACTTTTGGGCCTCCAGGACTTTTCCACTCTAATAAGAATAAGGGCTGTAGAAGCTTTTTTGCTTCAGTGGGTTATGGAGGCTGATGTTTACTTCTTTAAAAATTAAAATTTGTAGGCTGCTTCAATGTTTTTTCATTTCAAGTCAAAAATATCTAATAATTTTTGGCTTTTAAAGACCTCATCATATCTACACTCAAGGTATTCAATTTCTTTTTTCTTTCAGCTTGAAATGATTGGTGTCAAAAGAATGGTAGCACAACACTAACATCATGATAAGAAAAGCTTTGTTCCCTAAGACACCGTAAGGCACATTATTAACTTCTATGGGGCTGAGAGAAAGGGGGCGTTCATCCCGTTCACCCCATAAGGTCCTCATCACATTTTTTAAATTATTTTTAAACTTTTATTGGTGCATTGTAATTATACCTCACAGTGAGTGTCAAAGTGATACACCCAGCACTTGGGGTATTTCCTTCAGCATCCCTCCCTGTCCCCTCTCCTCCCTCCCTGTACATGTTAGTGAGATTGGTAGTGGTGCCTTCGTATATGAACATAGCATTATTTGAACTGTTTCCTTCCTTGATCCTCCTTTTCCCCCTCTCTGCCTCCCTCCCACAGTCCCTTCCACTATTTTTTTTATTTTTTAAATACTTTCATTGGTGCATTATAGTCTCACATCATACTGTAAATCACAGTGATAGTGACATACATGCGCACAGCACTTGGCAGGCTTTCCCCCAGCTCCCTCCCCATTTCCCCCTTCCCCATACAAGACATTGAGATTGACATTGGCATTCTCACATAGGTACATAATGTCAATGGAAGTAATTCCTTCATTGATCCTCCCTTTCCCCCCTCCCCTTCCCCTAGACCACCTCCTTGGCTCCACTGAAGTTTCTCCTCCATTATCTGGAGTCCCTCTAGTATCCCGATTACTCTCTAGCTTCCACATATGAGAGAAAACATATGACCTTCACTTTCTGTGACTGGTTAATCTCACTTAACATAATGTTCTCCAGGTCCATCCATTTTCCTGCAAATGACATAATTTTGTTCTTTATTGCTGAGTAGAATTCCATTGTGTGTATATCCCTTGATTTTGTAATCCATTCATCTGTTGATGAATGGAACCAACTGTTGAATTATGGAACCAACCCCTAGGTTGGTTCCATAATTTGGCTAATATGAATTGTGCCACTATGAACATTGATATGCATATATTACTGTAATTCTCTGATTTCATTCCCTTTGGAAAACTACCCAAGAGTGGTATAGCTAGACACAATACCCTTTTAAGCTGCAACATCATTTTACAGATAAGGACAAAGGAACAAAAACAACAAGAAGGCCCTGAATGCTGAACTCTGTTCAGTCTAATCAACCAGCATTTGTCACAGGACAGATATTCACTGAATATCTACTATGTGCTAGATACTATTCTGCATATTTGTAAGTCTAAGGTGACGAAGACAAAGTACTTGCCATCATAGTGTCTGTATTCCTGTAGAAGAATTAAACAACAAGCAAATAATATAATCTTAGCCAAAAATGAAGCAAAATAAGAAGACAGTGAGTGGGGAGACAGGGCCAGTTTAGCTAGAAATGACCTCCCTGAGAAGATGATGTTTTATCCAAGGCCTAAAACGTTAGAACAATACAGGAAAAGACTGAGGAGAAAGAACACGACAAGAAAAGGCAACCAAAGGCATAGGTACAAAGTTCCTCAGAAAGAATGAGTTTCCATGTTCAAGGATCAACAGGAAGATAGTAGGACTAGAATGTGATGCGCTAAGAGGAAGAGTGATGGGAAAGGAGGACTCAGATGACACAGACCTGGCATGGAGTTAGAATTTTCTGCTCAGTGTGCTGAAAATCCTATGGAGAGTGGCCAGACTTGCTTCATGTTGTAAACTGAGTGCAGAATTGGAGGATGAGTGGGAATGAGAGTGTGCTGGAGTTTGAATGTCTCAATGCGTGTGTCTCCTCCAAAATTCATATGTTGAAATCTTAACCCTCAAAGTTATAGTATTAGGAGGTACGGCCTTTGGGGAAGTGATTAGATCTTGATAGGATTGGTGCCCTTATGAAGGAGGACCCAGATATCTAGCTGCTTTGCCCATTCTAACACGTAAGGACACAGAAAGAAAACAAATGTATATCCAGTCCTCACCAGACACCAAATCTTCCAGCATCTTGATCTTGGACTTCACAGCCTCCAAAACTGATGTCTGCTGTTTATAAGCCACCCACTTTGTGGTATTTTATTAAAATAGCAGCCTGAATGGACTAAGATGGAGTGCTTAGTCCACGATGAACTAGGTTGTTTGCAAGCAGCCTAGGAGACGAGCTCTGAATTACTGAGAGAACATCAGCGAGTCACTTCCCCCTCTCCAGGCTTATTTTCTTCACTGGTAAAATGAAAATATGGCTTGTTTCAACAAGTCATACCTAGTGTCCCTTGCAGCTCCAAAATTCTACAATTTAAAGTAGAGCCACGGTATTATATTACTCTTGTATGTATTGAATAACCAAATGAACAGTTTTGAGATTTGATCTCTTTCCACCATATGACCCAACTAGCCCATTCCTGGGTATCTTTCCAAAGGAATTGAAGTCAGAATATTATAGTGGTACATGTGATATTCATGTTCACAGCAGCACAATTCACCATAGCCAAACTATGTAACCAGCCTAGGTATCCATCCCACAGATGAATGGATCATGAAACTATGGTATACACATACAATGGATTTTTACATAGTCATAAAGAAAAACAAAATTATGTCATTTGCAGGAAAATGGATGGAACTAGAGAATATTATGCTAAGCGAGATTAGCCAGTCTCAGAAAGTGAAGGGTCATATGTTTTCTCTCATATATGGAAGCTAGAGAGAAATTAGGAAACAAAAGAGACTCCAGATAAAGGAAGAGAAACTCTAGTAGAGAGATGGAGGGGGTCTTGGAGAGGGAGGCTGGGGGTGGGGAAGGAAACCCTTCAAATAATGATATGTACATATATGAAATTATCATTGCCGATCTCAATAACATGTAGGAGGGCAGGGAGGGAATGGAATGGGATCCAGAGGGAAACATAGGAAGTGCTGTGTGCAAGTATGTTCCTATGATGTATAATTACAATGCACCAATAACAGTATATTAAAGTCCCTTAACTAAGTGGAAAAGTCAAATTAAGACACAGTACCCTCCTGTAACTCAAACTTTCAAAAAATAATTGGCTGAGAAAAACTTAAATACCCCTGAAAGTGTCCTATGCAAAATTTTCCCAGTTCTACCTCTATTTCAGATACTTAAAATTTGAATTTCATTAAGAGTTGCCAGGGTGGGGTCCCTTTGTTCTGCCTTTAAAACACATCAGTGGTTGCTCTTTATCCACATGGTGAATTCTTTATATGAGGGGCAATATCTCTTTTATGTCTATAGCCTGGAAAGTTTAAAACATCTCTACCAGCACTGGGCCCTCTCAGAAGTTCCTGTAATGGGGGCCTGCTTCTGAACTTGGCAGCTAACAGATGGCCTGTTTCAAAGCTGACATTTTTCCTCCTTTATCCTCACCCTCTCCTGTTGAGGGCGGAGACCCGTCTTAGAAGCACACTGAGATTATCATCTTGGACCAGCCCAGTTTGGATACATGGTATCTGGCTGGGTGGGATCTGTCCGCAAACGGACACATTCCAAGGGACCTGGTGTAATCTTCAAGGTGCGGTCTTTGATGGCGTCTCCACCCAGTAATGGTTAATCCCTCCTTCCCCTAAGTTTATCATATGATTGCCTCGCTGA
>PVJS01041358.1:0-18002 GCA_004027185.1 Glis glis
TTAAATTTCCAAAAAAAAAAAAAAAAAAAAAAAGACTAAGAACTGAAGAAAAAAGGAATCCAGGTAAGAAGACCCAAAGAAGTTCTTGAAAGATAACATCTTCCCTAATATTAAAAGAAAGAAAAAAAAAAGACTTTGTTTTTTCTTTTTTCTTTCTTTCTTTTTTGGTTGTTTGCGGTACTAGGGATTGAACCCAGGGACATTCTACTTCCAAGCTACACCCCCAGCCCTATTTTTTATTCCTTATTTTGAAACAGGGTCTTGCTAAGGTGCGGAGGGCCTCACTAAGTAGCTGAGGCTGGCTGCGAACCTGCGATCCTCCTGTCTCAGCCTCCCAAGTACTGGGATTATAAGCGTGTGCCACCAGGCCCAGCTCGGTCTTGGTTTTGCTTGTTCAGATTTCCGAGTTTCATTTGTATATTTCTGTTTGTTTTTAAGCCTCACTCCTTCCAGTTGACCGGATAATAAATCATCATAAATAACACATGCTGTCCTTTCACTATAAACCCAGGTGCCAATCTGCTCAAGCATTTCATGGGTGAGGAAGCTGAGACTTCCTAACGTTACTGATTTCCCCAAGGACACGGCTAGGAAGTGCCCCGCTCAAGTACAGTCTGGCTCAGTCCCAAGTCCAAGTACCCAAGCACTGTTGGAACTTGGTAGTTCCTTGCACTACCGTCAAGAGCTTTCAAGTTCTAAGCCAAGTCCCTTGCCAGGTGACTTAATGAGAGTTCTGCAGTCTGTCCCCTGCTACTGACTGTAGCAATGAACTTGACCCGTGGTCCCCATCACTGATAGATTGAGGGCCAGCGCGCAGGGCAAGGGTGTGGGCTGTGACATCAGTTTACTGTTAGCTGATTTTACAGATTGCATGAAGTCTTAAGATTTCGTAGGAAGAAAAGGTTCAGGCGAAATTGAAATGTGAGCCCTGGGCGTGGTGGCACACGCTTGTAATCCCAGTACTTGGGAGGCAGAGACCGGAGGATCCGGGTTCGCGGCCAGCCTCAGCTACTTAGTGAGGCCCTCTGCAACTTCGTGAGACCCGGTTTCAAAATAAAAGATAAAAAATAGGGCTGGGGGTATAGCTTGGAGGTAGAATGCCCCTGGGTTCAATCCCCAGTACCCCAGTACTGCAAAAAAAAAAAAAAAACCAACCATAAAACCAACAAACAAGGATCTCTGTCCCACACTTCCACATGAGAGGAAGCCCTCTTCAGCCCAGGTATGAGCTCTCCAGTTGGTCAAAGTCTCCAATTGATCTTTATGCTATTTGCCCATCCCTGTAGATATTTGGTAGTTTGCAACCCCTGAGCCCAAAATATGTTTAGTAAGAACCCAGTCTTCGGAGTCTCACTTTCATATGAATCCGGACTCAGCCACTTACTGGTTGTGCTACGTATAGCAAATGACCTTCGCACACCTCAGTTTCTTCTCCTACCACAGGGAGATAATGATGAAGATAGTGACTTCGTGGCGTTGTCATGCGAATTCATTGAGGCAGGAATAGTGGTCCCGGTGCCAGGCACCGTGCTCAGCACTTTACACATAAATCTTTTAATCAGGCAATGCTGTGAAGCCCTCTGTAATGTTTCCTGGCACAAAGTAAGAACTCAATAAATGACAGCGATTACTACCGTTGGTTTGGGTAGGTATTTTAGGACCAGAAGAGACACATTGGCGGCATGGTGAGATTTTAAAAAGCAATATAAAAAGGAAAGGGAAACGAGAATTTCCTCCAGGAAGATTCCATCCTGAGAACGAAGCTGCCGGCACCCCAAGACACATACTCCTAACACACTGAACTTGGCCATTCGTATCCGTAGCATATTGCTGGCTTCCAGAAATAACTGTTCGTTAGCATTTTTTATATTTCCTTCCAGGCTTTTTCCCCCACCCCCCTCTCTGTGCTTTCACGCAAAAATGACTTAACAAGATTAAGACCATGCTGTTCTTCTCACTTACTTTCTCTTAGGAGGATTCCCCCATATCGGTAAATCTAAGAAAATAGAATGGGGTTGGACTTGCCCGTAAATTGCACTGATGAAACCAAAGAGTTGTTGAAAAGGTACCAACCGCAGGGATCAATTCTGAAGACAGAGATTAACACGGTCCTAAAAGGCGCTAAGCTAAGGCCCTGGGGCAGGGAGAAAAACAAACCAGAAAGAGGACTAAGGGTGTTTGGTCTGGGGACAGATCCAGTGGCTACTGGTGGGATTTGATGGGGAACCAGTAGAGGGCAGGGGTGACACCCAATAGAACACAGGACCTTAGGAAGAGTTTTGGAATGGAAGAAAGATCCAGAAGAGATTTCCTGAGCTGTTGAAGTATAATCGCAGAGATTGGCTTTGTGGTGACTTTTGCTTCATCCTGGGTAGAGAAGATTATACCAGACAAGGGAGGAATTCTTCCTTCATAGAAGGTAGGGTGTGCCCTTAAACCAACACTCCTTATTTTATTTTTTATTTATTTATTTATTTTTTTTGCGGTACCAGGGATTGAACCCAGAGGCGTTCTACCTCCGAGCTACACCCCCGGCCCTATTTTTTATACTTTATTTTGAAACCAGGTCTCACGAAGTTGCGGAGGGCCTTACTGAGTAGCTGAGGCTGGCCACGAACCCCGGATCCTCTGGTCTCCGCCTCCCAAGTACTGGGATTACAAGCATGCGCCACCACGCCTGGCTTCCAATGCTCCTTAAAAATCAAACCCTTGAAGTATTCTTATTCAAGTCAAGAATAAGATAAGAATGCCTATCATTGCCTCTATGACTGATTACGGTTCTACAAGTTCTAGTTAGTACAAGAATTGAGTTATAAGCAATAGGAAAAAAAAAAAATGGAGCCGGGCATGGTGGCTCACTCCTGTAATCCCAGGATTTCGGAGGCTGAGACAGGAGGATCAAAGGTTTGAGGACAGCCTCAGCAATTTAGTGAGACTCTCAAGAACTCAGCAAGACCCTATTTCAAAATAAAAATAAATAAATAGGGCTGAGGGTATAGCTTGGAGGTAGAATGTCTCTGGATTCAACCTCCAGTACCCCCCCAATGGAATAAAAGTACCATTTTTTCCAGGTGATAGAATGAGTCTATTTGTAAAGCTGAAAGCAATTTTTTTTTAGAGAAAAATATGTTAAAATGAATGAAAGGATGCAGTAAGGTGGTTTCTCACAGGCTATGAACCCATACAACAAAGCTTGAATAACTACATCATTGTACTGGTAATTAAGAATAATATCTATTAATATATTTTTTCAGTGCAGAAATATATAGCCAGGTGCAGTGGCACACGCACACTTGAAGTCTCAGTACCTGGGAGGCTGAGATAGGAAGATCACAGGTTCACGGCCAGCCTCAGCAACCTAGTGAGGCCCTCCGCAACTTAGATCCTATTTCAAAATAGAAAATAAAATAGGGCTGGGGAAGTAGCTCAGAGGTAGAATGCCCCTGGATTCAATCCCCAGTACCACACACACACACACACACACACACACAAAGAAATATAAAGAAAACAACAAGTAGACCATTATCCCATATTCAGACAACTCTTGCTAAATTCAAAGAATATATATATGTAGAAAATCCGAGCAGTATAGAAAGGCTTGCATATAAAAGCACCTCCCCCGCCTAAAATTCCCTTACCTCAGAACTCGGCAGAATGATTTTTGTTAACTGAATGTTGAGCACAATCCTGTCTGAGACTTGAAGGTTAATTAGAAGTCAATCAGGAGGGAGAAGTGTTTCTCCAAACAGAGGGAAGCGTGTGTGTGATGATAAGAGAGAATGAGCAGGAGAAAAAACTCATTTGGGAACTCAGGAGCTCGGGGTGTTAGGCAAGTAGTGGCTCTTGGTCTTGCAGGACAGACCCAGTGGGGACAGGAGAGAGGGGATGGGTGACAGGAACCTGGGACAGGGAGCTGTGAGAACTGACCTGTGAACATTGCTTTCAGGCCCTAGGGATTCACTGGTGGGCAGGACAGGAGACTCTGGTCCTCAGTCCTTACATGCTCATTGAGGAGAGAGAGTCTAGACCAGTAAATTAATGAACAAGACGACTGTATTTTGGTTTGTTTGCTTTGTTTTTGATGTTGGTGCTGGGGATTAAACCTAAGGGCATTCTACTTCTGAGCTATACCCCCAGTCCTTTTAATTTTTTGTTTGGAAACAGGGTCTCCCAAGGTTGCTGAGAGCCTCGCTAAGTTGCCGAGGCTGGCCTCGATCCTCTGATCCTCCTGTCTCAGCCGCCCAAGTACTGGGATTACAGGTGTGTGCCACCAAGCCCAGCTCAGATGACTGTACTTTGAAGGAAACAAAACAGGGTGATGCGATGGTGATCCTGCGCTGAGTGGGGGCAGGTGGGCACCTTTGGATAGGGTGGGAGGTGTTTGAGTTCTGACCAGAAAACAGGGAACGAGTTCCATGAAGAGCCGAGGAAAGGGTTTCCAGCTGAGGAGAATTGCACGTGCAAAGGGCAGGTGGTAGGAATGAGCTCCTTTCAGTGTGGGGCAGAGAAGGGCGACCCGTGGGGAGAAAGGGACTGTGGTGGCAGTTTCAGTGGGTCTAGCATCTGCCCTTCCAGTTTGCCCTTCAGCATTGGACATCTAGGAAGTCAGGGTGCACCTGGACCAAGATCAGCCCCAGCTCTTCCACAGGTAGGAGCAGCCAGACTTGGAGCTACCTAAAGGGCTTTGTAACTTCCAAACGTGCAAGGTGGGGAAGGAGTCTAGAAAATGGGATGTTTGTTTTTAACTCTTAAAGCTCTTGCCAGCTATCTCCAGGAAAAGTGATACCCCAAGTTACTTGAGCGGAATGTCCCTATTTTGAGTCCTTTCAGACCCCAGCAGTGTGGGCCCCAGCCAGGTCCCCGGAAATGGTCAACTATCTCGTCAAGAGAGGTAAAGCTGCTAGGCTGTGAAGTTTTACAAATAAGTCAAATGCTTGCAATCTGGGGGGATCATAGGCTGCCTCTTCTGTAGCAGGTGTGCATTTAGCAGATGGAGGAGGAGCATGATGTACTGGATTAGTGCCCTTATAAAAGAGACTCCAAGCTGGGAGTGGTGGCGATGCATGCCTGTAATCCTAGGACCTGGGAGGCTGAGACAGGAGGATGGCAGGTTTGAGGCCAGTCTCAGCAATTTAGTGAGGCCCTCAGCACCTTAGTATGACCCTGTTTCAAAATAAAAAATAAAAAGGGTTAGAGTAGCATGGAGTAGAATGCCCCTGGATTCAATCCCCAGTACCAAAATTTAAAAAAGAAAGAAAAAGAAAAAGAAAAAAATCAAAAGGGACCCTAGAGAGTTGAAGACAGCAGTGGGCAACCCAAAATAGGGGCCTCACTGAAACCTGATCATGCAGGCCCCCTGATCTCAGACTTCCAGCCTCCAGAGCTGTAAGAGCTAAATTTCTATTGTTTATACGCCACCCAGTCTATAGTGTTTTGTTGTAGCAGCTCAAACCCAGACAACTTAGGCAGGTTGTGTATTCCCCTGACTGGCGATAGCCTCGTTTTTAAAGTGTTTATTATCTCCTGATTGTTGAGCGTTTCAAGAGCAATGCTCATGCTATCCGTTGCTTGTGTAGATGCGCTCTGCTAGGCAGCGGGTGAAGGGCTCTCTGGGTTTTCTTTGTAGCTGCATGAAGCAGACACGCTATCAGTCATAGCGTGGGGTGGGAAGGGCTTCCGGGGCTAGCGTGACTGGGTTTGAATCCTGACTCTGTCACACGTCAGCTGCAAGTTGCTTAGTTTAGGTATGCCTCAGTTTCCCCCTCTGTCAGCTGAGAATAATGGCAGTATCTACCTAGTAGGGTTTTCTTTTTTTTTTTTTTTTGCGGTACCGGGGATTGAACCCAGGGGTGTTCTACCTCCACGCTACACCCCCGGCCCTATTTTTTATACTTTATTTTGAAACCGGGTCTCACGAAGTTGCAGAGGGCCTCACCAAGTAGAGAGAGAAAGAGAGAGAGAGAGAGAGAGAAAGACAGGGAGAGCGGCGCCACCACGCTCGGCTCCTAGTAGGGTTTTCATGAGGAGCGGATGAGTCAATCTTTGTCTAGTGCTTTAAAGTGATGCTTAGTATGTGGTCAGTATTATGGAAGTATATGTTAATTCAATAAACACATTTGGAGACAGGGAAACAGGCATAAAACCAAAAATTGCCCAACGCCAGTACCTGAGCTCTTAGCAAAGGCCTCTTAATAGTACTAATGCGACGCTGGGCACTGAGACACGGGTTGACAGGGGACAGGTCTAATGTCCTTATTCTCTCTGTTTGGGGTCTGGAGAGTATAGCGTTTCCCCACCTTGCAGAGATGCTCATGTGCATGTGCGGCCCTGTGTATGTGGGTATGTCTGTGTGCACACAACCACGCCTGGCTAATTCAGGCAGGGAGCCCGAGGAGCCGTCCCCCTGCAGAGGAAATAGGCCTACACCACCTGCTGTGCCTAGTTTGGCCAAGGACAAGTTAGAGTTTGTCTGGGTCCTTCAAAAGCAGCTCTACATCTAGTGCTCTTGGCTTTAAGTCAAGAAATACTGGCCCCAGAGCCAGGCATGGTGGCGCATGCTTGTAATCCCAGTACTTGGGAGGCTGAGACCAGAGGATCCGGGTTCGCAGCCATCCTCAGCTACTTAGTGAGGCCCTCCGCACCTTAGTGAGACCCTGTTTCAAAATAAAGAATTAAAAAAAAATAGGGCTGTGGGTGTAGCTTGGAGGTAGAATGTCTCTGGGTTCAATCCCCAGTACTGCACACACAAAAATAAAAATAAATAAATAAATAAATAAATAAATACTGGCTCTGAAACAGAGACCTGGGGAAGTGAGACTTTTATCCAAGGCTCAAGTCATTGAAGTGTGCAGATCCTGAATGGGGGCAGGAGCAGATTTCTCCAGGATGGAACCCCTCCAGGGGAAAGAGAGGACAGAGGCAGGGTTTCTGAATGGTCTTCCAGAAAGAACCATGGACACCCATTTCTGCCAGACTGCGCACAGCCCACATTGATGGTTCTGGGATAGGATTTGGTGGCCACGTGTTCACCCAATCTACCAAAGAGAGATGAGTTCTGAGCAACCTCGGGGCGGTCACCCCGTGCTCAGAGTGAGGGCGGGCACCCCTCACCAGCTCACCCAACCCAGATGCCATCTTAGAACCTGGTCCAACCCAGCGCCTGGAGCTTGGTACTCCTCTCAACTATGAGTCTGGCCAGGGCCACCAAATTCCCGGCCCCCACAGCCCAGCTCAGAGCTAAATACTGAGGCTGGCTAGAAGCCAGGGCGCTGGGTCCAGCCACGAAAGTCTTTTGTTGGATCCCCGTTGTAATAGATTTGCCTTGAGAGATCAGAAAGAAGAGCAAATATCAAGTTTGTTTGTGCTTTCTGAGTACTCGGGTTAAGAAAGCAAAAGCAGCCCCTTGAATGTAAGATGTTTGGGTTCCTGGTGTTACAGCAGGTCTTTGTTATCTGAGGATACAGATACCCTAAAACAGTGATTCTCAGTGATGGCCGGAATTGGTTTGGGGAGGTAAGGAGGCTGAGAAACTGCTGAGGCTTGGGTTTTATCCCCAGAGATTTGGGCCACGTGGCGTTTACAGAGGTCCCAGGTAAATTTTTTTTTTTTTTTGTGGTACTGGGGATTGAACCAAGGAGCATTCTACCTCTGAGTAATAACCCCTAGCCCTTTTTATTTCTTGTTTTGAAACAGGGTCTCACTAGGTTGCTGTGAGTCTCACTACATTGCTGAGGCTGGTCTCCAACCTGCAATCCTCCTGTCTCAGCCTTCCAAGTACTGGGATTACAGGCGTGCACCACCACGCCTGGCTTCCCAGGTGATTTTAACTGTGTTTCTGAGGTTGAGAACCATGATCTTCACATGCATGCACTTGAAAATAGGGACTACTATTTTTCGCTAAACAACAAAGTACAAAGATGTGCTTCCAACATTATTTTGGATGTGAAATTATTATTATTATTATTATTACTATTATTATTGTGGTACTGGGGATGGAACCCAGGGGCCTTCTACCTACAGGCTATACCCCTAGACCTATTTTTTCTTTTTTTTGCGGTACCAGGGATTGAACCCAGGGGCGTTCTACCTCTGCGCTACACCCCCGGCCCTATTTTTTATACTTTATTTTGAAACCGGGTCTCACGAAGTTGCGGAGGGCCTCACTAAGTAGAGAGAGAGAGAGAGAGAGAGAAAGCTGAGGCTGGCCTCGAACCCGGATCTCCCGGTCTCCGCCTCCCAAAGTACTGGGATTACAAGCGTGCGCCACCACGCCCGGCCCTAGACCTATTTTATTTTTTATTTTGAAACAGGGTCTCACACTAAGTTGCTGAGGCTGGCTTCAAACCTGTGATCTTCCTGTCTCAGCCTCCCAAGTACTGAGATGACAAGCATGCGCCACTACCCCCGGCCTTGGATATAAAATTATAACTGATGAAAATGTTTGTTCTGTCTGATCTTTTCTAAGTATGCACTAGGGTGAACAAAAAAGTAAGTCATGTTGATTTTTTCTGAGTGGGGGCATCATTTTTCTGATCAAATTGCATGATGGTCCAATACGTCATCCTTCCCTTCCCTGGTGGAATCATAAAATCTGATTTTCGCAGCAGGATCATAAAGTGGGTCATTTAAAAAAAAATCTTCGAGTGCGCCATGAGTTTTCTCGAGGGCTTCTGTTAATCCTTTGATATTCAAATCACTGGATGTGTCTATCATGTCATCGTCCTTGTCAATTTTCTCTTCTTCCATTGTTAGCGCGTGTCCCACGTTGGCCCGCGGTTGGCACATCACATTTCGCCTTCTGTGTGCTTTGTACTGTCACATGTTGACAAGCGCTGGTGATAGGGGAGAAGCTGCCAGACGGAGCCTGGGAACCGCAGAGTGTTAAGTGGGGCGGGGGTAGGAGAGCTCATGTTTAAGTAGAGACGGATTTGGTAAGTGGTCAGGTCATTAAGGCACACGTTCATATCAAGACAGAGTTTATTTGGCTGCTCATGCAACCTGGCAGATGCAGGGATTTGGATAATGAATTCATGGGTAATGAGGACCCTGAACTAGACTTGGTCTCTCTGAGCAAGATGAAGCACTTGGGGTATAGCAATTAGGAGTAACCGCTTCTAATAAGAGAAGCAGAAGAGAGAGAGCAAGTTAATGAGAAATAAACAAGTCCTTCTGATGCAACAGAACTGCAGGTGGGGCACATCCCGATCCATCCTTGTAATCCACAGATGCCCATGGAGTCGCCTCGGTTCCTTGAAGCACGGTCCTGAGCACCTGGAACTCATCGCTGAGTGAAACGGACCAGGGTCTGGGTCTCGTGGCTGTTATATTCTAGTGGGGAGACCCAGAGTAAAGAAATAGATAACTTCAGAATAAACAAATAAATAGACCCAGAACAAACCAATAAATAGACTCTGTATGAACAAATAGATAACTTCAGACAGTGGTAGAGCCCATGAAAATAATCAGCCCTGGAGAGAGAATGAGTGGGGTGGGTGGAGTGGGCGGTGGAGGACCATCTCAAGAGATGGGGAACAGGGAAGGGCGCTCTGAGAAGGTGTCTCGGATGACAAGAGGTCGCCATTCGGGGGGGGGGGGATCTGGGAGAAGAGCCTTCCAGGCAGAGGGAAGAACCCCAGTGCAAAGGCCCGGAGGAAGGCTAACACCTAGTGTGTTTTAAGAACCAAGGCCGGTGCAAGGGACTAGAGCAGCCTGTGTGAGGGGGAAAGCAGAGTCCGACCCAGGGAGGAGCAGGTACAGGTCACAGCGCCCGCCGGGCCAGGGATGGAGACCAGACCGGAAGGAGTGCGGTCCACGCTTTTGGAGGCTTTCAGTGCACGAGAAACACTCTGCCTTAGAGTTTTAAAGGATCTCATTGGATGCTAGGGGCTTACAGAGGAGCAGGAGTAGAGGTGCATCTGAGAGGAATCTCTGAAAGTGACCTTGGGCCCTTTGAAGGAGCCCCGGACGACGAGGATGGAGCCGCAATGGCACTAGAGTGCAGCTGCATCCACCAAGAGAGAGAGGGCCAGTCTCCAGAGCATCCTGCCTCATAGAGCCACGATGGGGGGTCTGGGGAGGAAGGAAGGACTGTTGTCACTGTCCTTCTCTGCACACAATTAATAGTCCTGCTTTAATTCCAAAGAGCCTGGTATTGAGCGCTTTGCTTAATTAGCCCATTGGGTGGGTGGGAGGTTTGGGGTAAAATGTGTCCCCTGGTCCTTAGTTATTTGATTAATTGAGGGTCCAGTTGAAACACTAACCTAGTCTAGAGCCCAGGGTCTGGTCAGCCCCAGGATCCAGAGCCAAGAGCCCAGCCCCTCCTAGTCTAGATGGCAGAGCACACTCTAGTTCACACAGAACCTGAAACCCCATAGGCATTGGTGTAGGGTGAACCAATGAGACAGAATAATCATGGGTTTGGGAGACCAACCAAGCACGGGCACAGAGAGAAAGAGAGAACGAGAACTGGAAATTATTTGATATTTGACATTTAACAAAAAAGCATTGAAATGCTGTGGGAAAAAATCAGAAGTATGTCGATCTGCCTTATTGAATAGCTCAGTATTATTATTCCTTTTCTTTTTTTATAATGGTACTGGGGATTGAACCTAGAGGCATTCTACCTCCAAGCCACATCCCAGCCCTATTTTATTTTTGATTTTGAGGGCTGGGGATGTACGTCAATGGTAAAGCACTTGCCTAGCATGGATAAGGCCCTGGGTCCAATCCCCAGTACTGAAAAATAAAAAAAAGTATACATATATTTTTTATTTTGAAACAGGGTCTCACTAAGTTGTTGAGGGTCTTGCTAAGTGGCTGAGGCTGGCCTAGAACCTGCGATCCTTCTGTCTCAGCTTCCCAAGGACCGGGATTAGAGGTGTGTGCCATCACACCTGGCTCAATATTATTTTGATGTTGGAAATCAATGAGGGTGGGGTGGTTACTGTGGTCACTTAATTGCTTAGAGTCCCACAGTTTTCTTAATCCTGCCTTTGTACTCATTAAAAGGAGTGGAGAACTCATCCCCTTTGCAGACTGCAGAGGCTGCTATGGCTGTGGTGGCGGGGGCTCCAGGGAGCAGGGATACAAGAGAGCAATGGCCCCTTCAACTCAGTTGCTTGTACGCGGTGACATCTCTCTTCCAGAGGTGCCTGGAAAAAACTGGACTCATATGGCTGAGATCAACTGGGCTCTTGTTTTAAAAAAATCTAAAAAGTGCATTCGTGGGCCCTCTCCACAATGCATGGAATTAGCATCTCTGGGAACCTGTGCTTTTTAACAGGTACCTCCAGGATTCTGATGCACCAGGGTCTGAGAGCCTTGCTCTGAGCTCAAGAGGTTGATCCAGCCTCTGTAGCCAGATGCAGCCACGAAGGTGTCATCACTCCAGCGAAGGACTGGGCCTCTGCAAGCATCTGAGACCATGGCTGGGGGACTGCTGGCTGGTTTTGGAGGATTTGGGGGTGGAGGCCATCCAAGACTTGTGCTATGATTTGAATGTGTTCCCCAAAGTTTATGTGATGGAAACTTAAACCCCACTGAAACAATGTTGCAAGATGGGGCCTTTAAGAGGTGACCTCTGAGACTTTGTCAAGGCCCAAGCCCTTGACCTTAGACTACCCAGGCTCCAGAACTGTAAGAAACAAACCTCTGTTCTTATAAGGTACCCAGTCTCAGGCATTCTGTTACAGCAGCACAAAGCAGACTAAGGCAACTTGTTCCAGGTCTTCCAGCGAGTGAGCATCACGGCCGAGGGTGGGTTCTGAGTGCCCATCCCTGATGTGAGGGCAGGGCTGGCCCGTCCCCTGGACCGAGCTGGGCTTCACAGGCACCAACAGGCTTGGACATTGTTTCCACACCCAGCTGCTCATGCGGTCACAGAGACACACTGACAGCCCCAGGGGACATTCTTCATGCAGCTTTTAACCTAGGGCTCCTTATCAGACCCATCCTGTAGGTCCCATGACAACAGCACAATGACAACATAGCATGGAAGGCTTAATATTCAAAACAGTATTTTAAACCCTTATTTGGCACTTTCTTCATTTAAAAAATAATCCAGAAGAGGTTTTTTTTCGGGGGGAGGAGTACTGGGGATTGAACCTAGGCACATTCTACCACTGAGCTACATCTTCAACCCTTTTATTTGGACACAGGGTCTAGCTAAGTTCCCTGAGCTGGCCTCAAACTTGCCATCCTCCTGCCTCAGCCTCCCGAGTTGCAGGGATTACTGGCCTGCACCAGGCCCGTCCTTGTTTTGTTTTGCTTTTTTAAGTGATGTCTCTTAATTCCTGAGAGATCTGTGCTTGAATTTCTGTCCCCTGCAAGTTCTGTATACATGTGCACAATCAAACCCACAGAACCAGAGCCCATGTTTTACTGTGTGTACAAAGAGCCGCACTTTTTTTTTTTTTTTTGGTCATTTGGTGCATTCTGACGTGCTCCATCGAGACGGGGAAGAGAGGCTCTTGGATCTGTTTCCAGCTGCGCGGGACTGCTCATTTCAACCTTCGCTGGTCAGTTCTGCCCAGCCGCTAACAGATTTGCTCACGAGCAAATCCATCCCAGGCCCTGACATTTATCTGGCGTCTTTTACTCTTCTATTCATTAAGCATGGGTGGTTGCCACAGCAACCATTAACTGCACCTGACATCCAGGAATAGTTCTGGCGTTCTGAGAAACACCATGCTGGGGGTTAGTGCTGGGAGGTAAAGAGCCCGGCCGGCCCTCCTCTGACCTGTGTGGCATCTGAGCTGTCCTCCAGGCTGGACTCAGGGCCTGGGGCAGGAGAAGGAAGGTGGGGTCCCCTCTTCCAGATCCTCCTTTCTCCCTGCCCACCGTGCCCCCAGAATCCTTTTGAGTTGTGATAAAATGGAGTGTGGCAGGGTTGTCTCTGAGCAGGGTGTGTCCAAGGAGAGGAGTGTGTGTGTGTGTGTGTGTGTGTGGTGGGGTGGGGGGGAAGGGAGGCCTCTGGAGTCATCAGAAGTGGGCACAAGTGCATTCTGGGAAAGCAGAGGATGTAATGGCCTCATGGTGCCTGTGTGTGTGTGGCAGGGGAGGGGGGAGACTCTGTGTATGTGCTGAAGAATACTTTTATGGTTTCCAAGCCCTCACACCTACCACTGTCTCCACCCAGACCTCTGTCTCCTGGCCCTTCAGGGAGCATTTGTGCCCAGGCCTCCCTTAAGCACATCCGCTCACTTCCTTTCTAGATTTTAGGATTATATGTGAATACCTTGTGTATATTTACTGCCTTGCTTAGTTCCCAACTTCTTCACTAGAATACTCCACTGTGTCCCAAACATCTTGCAAGGCCTGGTAAAGAGAAGGTGCTTCGTCGCCAGGCATGGTGGCGCACGCCTGTAATCCCAGTACTTGGGAGGCTGAGCCAGGAGGATTGCAGGTTCAAGGCCTGACTTGGCAATTTAGTGAACCCCTCAGCAACTTAGTGAGACCCTGTTTCAAATAAAAAATAAAATAGGGCTGGGGGTGTAGCTCAGATGTAGAATGCCCCTGGGTTCTATCCTCAGTCACACACACACACACACACACACACACACACACACACACAGGTGCTTCATAAGTATTTACTGAATGTGTCTCAGGCTCTCATTGAGGGAATCGTAGGAAATGCGGCTCCCCGTTGGACAATGACAGGAATCTTTAACCTGGCCTATAGGGTCCTCTGTGATCTGGCTCCTGCCCAGCTCCAGATCCTTCTCACCAATCGCCCCGCACAGGCTTTGCTTTTCTCTCCTGCCTCAGGCCCTTTGCACGCACACGCTCTGCCTCCAACATCCCTCCCTACCCATCTTCCCTTTAATTCCTACTTCTGCTTAAGATCTTGCCATAAATATGTCCTCAGGCTGATACCATCTGATCGTTTGTTCCCGCAGCATCCTGTGCTTCTCTTTCAGGAACTTTTTATGAATAATTAATGGTGGATTTAATTATGCCTGTTTATTCCCCTCTACTATAAATTCCAAGAGAGCAACTCTGTCTTCACTGCTGTCTTTCCAGTGCCCGGCGCGTAGTAGGTTGTTAAATAAACAAGAGAATACATGAATGGATGGGATGTGTGGTGAGTGTTTCTTCCAAGTTTCATTTGCTGATGTTTCTTCCCTGCACAGGTCTTTCTTCATCTCAGAGCCTTTCTGAGGAGCTTTGCCTCTTCGCCTCTCCTCTCTCTCAGGGATATGGCTTATTTTATTTTATTGTGGTGCTGGGATGGAACCCAGGGGCATTCTACCTCCAAGCTATACCTCCAGCCCTTTTTATTTTTTTTATTTTGAAGCAGGGTCTCACTAAGTTGTGGAGAGCCTCACTAAGTTGCCGAGGCTGACCTCAAACCTGTGATCCTCCTGTCTCAGCCTCCCAAGTACTGGGACTACACAAGTGTACTACCATGCCTAGCTCGGGATATGGCTTCTTGCTTGGGGTCTCTAAGCCCAGCCTTAGAGACTTTGAGGCTGTCTCTCTCCCCATGAGAAGGATGCTCAGACTCACCCACCCTGAGCCGCTGGCCTAGCCACTGGCTGCTTTGAGTCCTCAGGGCATGGCCAGCTCTGTTTCTGGCCTGAGCCTCTAGGCTGGAGCCTCTAGTTTAATGTCACTAGCCAGGATGGCTCAGGATAGGTGGTGACGGAGCGGGTGACCCCATGTGTCTCTGCCATAGTCAGGGAGCTCAAGGTCATGGGAAAGGATGCCTTTTCTAGCCACTGGAGGGGCACACCCCTGCTCCCTTCTGCTGGTCACACTACCCCACTCCATTGAGGGAATGGCGTCTCCCCAACTTTGGCCTGTGTTGGGGGGCTGGTAGGGGCGTGGCCCCCTTGTCGGCTTCAGGGGTGGGCATGTGGTCAGTCCTGGCCAATCAGAATTCCAAATTTGCCTGGCCGCAGCGGTTGGCTGATGGGTGGGCCATGACCTAGATCTGGCCAATCAGGACATTCCACCACCCTGACCCGAGTGATTGGCTCGGGGATGGACAAGTGAGCAAGTTGGCCCAGCAAAGATCCTTCTGGAAGTGTGACTAGAATTGCTGAGAAAGAAAAGCGCTCTTCTCCATTCCTAAGCCACAGGGCTGGGGCTGCAGCTACCACAGCGCCCTGGGGAGAAGACGAGCTCAAGAGTGAAATCAAGACAGAGAACAGAGCCGAAAGGTGGCCACGGCCTGTCTTAATAACATCCTTGGAGCTCCTGGGTCCAGCCATATCTGAAAGAGGAAAACCTTTGGTTTTTCAGTTCTGTAAGCCAATAGTCCCCTGTGGCTTATTCTGCCTACTTGAAATGCCTTTCTCTTCCTGTTTTATTTAATTTATTTATTTATTTATTTGGTACTGGGGATTGAACCCAGGGGCGTTCTACCTCCGCGCTACACCCCCGGCCCTATTTTTTATACTTTATTTTGAAACCGGGTCTCACAAAACCCTCACTAAGTAGAGAGAGAGAGAGAGAGCGAGCTGAGGCTGGCCTCGAATCCAGATCCTCCGGTCTCCGCCTCCCAAAGTACTGGGATTACAAGCATGCGCCACCACACCCGGCCCTATTTTTATTTTGAAACAGGGTCTCACCAAATTCCTGAGACTGGCCTCGAACTTGCGATTCTCCCATTTCAGCCTCCCAACTACTGGGATTACAGGTGTGCACCATCATTCCTGGCTGTTTCCCTCATTTGTAACCAGGATTCCTCACAAATACAGAATCACCTTCTTGGAACAGCCGCACCTCCCATTTATCAGGAGCCTTTTTTGTCTTTGCTTTCCTTGTAGTCCTGGGGAGTCGAACCAGGGGCCTTCTGCATGGCAGGCAAACGCTCTATCATGGAGCCACATCTCCGGCCGTAGCACCTATCATTTATTAGGCTCTAACCGTGTCACAGTCTCCCAGTCCTAGCCCCAAGCCTGCCCTGCAAAACGGAGCGACTCCCCTTGCTCCTCCCGGGCTCGGTTTCCAGGTCTGCGCAGCGAGGCTCGTCAGTTCTTCCTCTCAGGCTTGCTGTGAGTATGAGAGTGAGGAGACTGGGAAGCTGTGACTCCCCAGCCCACGGTGCAGAGGCGTGCTGAGCATCTTCCCCAGCGACAGAGATCGTGGAGGCTTGAGCTCAACCACGTGCTCTCAGCCCGCCTCACCCCATCTCTGGGGTCTGGCTCCCCTTGGACTCAGGACACGGGAGGAGGAGCGATGCATCATGAAACAGACGCTGGGGACTGGGGCGGGAGGTTAAGCAGAATGGTGACAGGATGCAGTGCGCACTTAAAACATGGCCCCTCTCCATCCGTGGATGAATGGATCACAAAACTGTGGTCTATACGCACAATGGAATTTTACTCAGCCATAAAGAAGAACGATATTACATCATTTGCAGGAGGATGGACGGAACTTGAAAATATTATGCTAAGCGAGATTAACCAGTCTCAAAAAGTGAATAGTTGTATGTTTTCTCTCAGTCATGGAAGCTAGATAGAAATTGGGAAACAAGGGTAACCCCAGGATAGACAAGCAGAGACTCCAATGGAGTGATGGAGAGGGTTTAGGGGAGGGAGGAGGGAGATAGAGATGCAAAGAAGGTAACAGTTGAAATAATGCTATGTACGTATATGAAACCACCAATGCCAATCTCAAAGATGTGTACGGGGAAGGGGCGGGAGGGGTGGTACTCCGAGGAGAAGGCTCCAAGAGCTGTGCGCATGTTTGTTCCTATCACTCTGCACCTCAGTATGCTGTATAATTACAATGCACCAATACAAGAAAGAAAAGAATGAAATAAAAAATGGTCCAATGGTCTGGGGGTGGGAGGGGAGCCAGGGGTGCGTAGCCTTCGGGTGGGGCGAAAGGCAGTTTGGACCAAATGGGTGGCTCCGGAGGTGGAGAAGCCCTTGCGTTCCGCTAAGATGGTGCAGTCAGCCTTGTGTCTGTATATTTTGCTTCTGTGGATTCAACCAAGCAAGGACTGAAAATATTAGAAAAATCTGTGTCTGTACTGAACACATGCACAGACTGTTTTTTTTCCTGCACTGTTCCCTAAACAATACAGTGTGACAACTATTTCTATAACATTTACATTGTATCAGGTATTATAAGTAATCTAGAGATGATTTCAAGGATGTGGGAGGATTGCGTAGGTTCTATGCAAATAGTACATGGTTTTATATAAGGGACTTGAGCATCCTTGGATTTTGGTTGTAGGGGGTTCTGGGACCAATCCCCTGTGGATGTCAAGGGTCTGCTGTATTTTGAAGGCAAGGCTAATGAGACTTGGTGTGTCAGGTGTGAGGTGTGGGGCGAACAGAGGCACCAAAGATGTGGTAAAGAATTGTGCCAGGAGAGGAGATGGGAAACTGCACTGTGCACCTATGGAAAGGAGATTGAGACTGCATTCACTTGCAGGAAAATAAAGTTATATTAGCACACACTTGGGCTCATGGGCCAAGATCCGTTATCCATCAGAAACGCAAGCCAAGAAGACATGGGTTCAAATCTCGGCTCTGCCACTTCCAGTATGACATCGGCTGTTCATCTTTCCTGAACTTCAGCTTTCTGTAAACAAGGATGCTCGTGCTGCTGATAGGTTTTATTGTTATCATTTGTCTCTTGGAAAAATTCAGTTTAAAAATGTATAAAAGCTGGGTGTGGTGGTGCACGCCTGAAATCCCAGTACTTGGGAGGCTAAGACAAGAGGATTGCAGGTGTGAGGCCAGCCTCAGCAACTTAGGGTGACTCTCAGCAACCTAGCGAGACCATGTTTCCAAACAAAAATAAATAAATAAATTAATTAATTAATAAATAGGGCTGGGGGTGGAGCTCAGAGGTAGAATTCCCCTAGGTTCAATCCCCAGCACCAAAAAATATATATTTATATAGATATATAATATATATTTATATAGACATATAATATATATTTATATAGATATATATAATATATAGATATATATAATATATTTATATAGATATATAATATATATATAGATATATATAATATATTTATATAGATATATATAATA
>PVJS01041359.1:0-18002 GCA_004027185.1 Glis glis
AACCTGTGACCCTCCTGTCTCAGCCTCCCAAGTACTGGGATTACAGGTGTGCACCACCATACCTGATTTTTTTTTTTTTGAAACAGGATCTTGACAAGTTGCTGAGAATCTTACTAAGTTGGTGAGGCTGGCCTCCAACCTGTGACCCTCCTGTCTCAGCCTCCCAAGTACTGGGATTACAGGAGTACACCACAGTGCCCAACTCTCAAAATTACTTTGTTTTAAGCCCACAGGCTGGCTGGAGCAACCTGACCTGACTAAGCCACTTTCCACACCCAGTCTGCCCCAGGGGCAACTGTGGCCTGTCCCCAGGCCAGGCCAGGCCCCACTGGTACCAAGAGGATACTGCTGCAGCTTCTGCCGCTGGTCCATGGAGCCCGAGTGGTGGATGATCTTGCGCAGCCCTTGCACCCAGTGCTGGGCGTCGGCTGGCGACGGGGCGATGAGGTCTAGCGTGTTGCGCTGGTCCTTGAAGACAATGGAGAAGCAGCGGTCCTCCGGCACGTCCCGGGCGAACTTCTCCAGGCCCTCCGTGCGGTGCCCCATCCGCACCTCCTGAATGTCCTCAATGGAGACTGAGAGAGGGGGAGGGGCGGAGCAGCCGTGAGGCCATCCTGTCCCCCACACACAGCCAAGGCCACAGTGGAGGGGCCCAGCCTACAGATACCACCAGGCCCAGAGCTGGGGCCTTGAGTCCAGAGAGACCGGAGAGGGGGTGGGAGGACAGAGAAGGGGGACAGAAAGGAGGAAGGAAGACGGAGACCGAGGTGAAGACAGACCATGCGACAGTCACACTGGGCAGAGATCTCAGAGGGGGACGGGCCCCTGGGACCCCAGGCCCGCTGTCTGGGTGATGCAGGAAGCAGGGCCCCAGGCACAGGGCACAGTACTGGACTTCAGGTCTGTCCTCCCGCCACAGCCCCGAGACCCTCCAGGTCCCCCTGCTGACCACTTAGGAGACAGAGGCCACCCTCAGTCAGCCCTGGCCCTGGGGTCTAGGGACAGAGAGTCAAAGGCGGAGACAAAAGCGCTGAGCCAGAGCTTCAACCAGTGTGTTCTGATGTTGGGGAGCCCCTTGGTAGAGGGGTGCAGGAAGGCTCTGCCCTCCAGGGTCCCAAGAGGCAGGGACCTGAGGGATTACATGGCTCTGCCCTCCTGTTACAGCCTAGCTTTCCCAACTTGGTACCCGTGCAGAGCCTCCTCCCAGCAGCAGGATCCAGGCTCTGCCCGCGCCCCACCCCTGTCCTGAGCCATCCTCGTCCATCTGTCCTGGGTCCTGGATTGGCTCTAGCTGAAGGTCTGCCTGTCCCTCCCTGAGCCCAGCCCACCCCCAGTACCAGGGGCCTCCCAGTCACCTGCAGGCCCACGTGTGTGGCTTGTGCCCGGCCCTGGCCACAGGCTCTGCAGAGAGGGCCACGTGAACCCCAGGCCATCTGGGGTGCAAAGCACATCCCTGCTTAATCCCTCTGTGCCCCGCTAGGCCCCCACGGGTGCAGCTGCAGCTGCCCCAGGCTGGGAATGAAAACAGGAAGCCTGAGCTATGGACCCCCAGGCCCACGCCCCCACCACTCCAGAGAGAAAGTCCAGCCGCCCTCGCTGCTGATAACACCCGTCTGCCTGCCAGAAACAAGGGAGACCTAGCGAGCAGAGCCCAGAGAAACAAGGGGATGCCCATCCCTCCACCACCTAGCCTCAGTTTCCCCAGGGGCAAAGTGCAATTGAGGACAATCTCACCGCTCACCCAGGGAACGGAAGCACCAACAGGCATGCTCAGCCTGAGACGGGTCTCAGGTGTCGGGCCTGCAACGGAGCCTCTTCGATGGCGCTCCTTACCTGAGCACCCCTAGCTCCGGGGCCCGGATCTCCTACTCCAGTGGCCCCTTCTCTCAGGTCACAGCCCCTCGCTACTAATCAGGCACCTTCCTCATGCCCACCTGCGCCCCCTGGCTCACACTGGGTCTCTGGTCCAGAACATTCTTTCTGCGCTTTGACTCACAGCTATTCAAGTATGAGTCTCATCCGGCCAGCGCAAATGGGGGTCCTCCCATGGAGAATGGGGGTCTCCCCCTCCTCTGCCTGCTCCCTTTCCCACCCTGCCAAGCTCCAGGCACAGGCTGGGGCCGTGTCTATGGAATGGCAGGTGGGCGGGTTCCACCCATGTGATTCCGGTTCCCACCATGGCCCCGCCCACCAGCATCTAACAGGAAACCTGGTATCAGGGCAGGAGCCCAGCAAAGGAGCCAGCCAGGCGCCGTGAAGGCAAGGTCAGGGGGTTACTCCTGTACTGGGGGGCAGCAGGCTGGGCTGGGGCAGACACAGGCTCAGAGTGGGTTTCTAAGAACACTTAAAAGCCTAAAGCCTAAAGCCAGGCACCGTGGTGCACGCCTGTAATCCCAATACTTGGGAGGCTGAGACAGGAGGATCACAGGTTGGAGGACAGCCTCAGTGATTTAGCCAGACCCTCAGCAACTTAGCGAGATCCTGTTTCAAAATAAAAATTAAAAGGGGCTGGGGGTGTAGCTCAGAGGTAGAATGCCCCTGGGGTTCAATCCCTAGTACCCAAACCACCAAAAACAATAACGCATCCCTTCAGACCCTGACCTGCACTGCTCAGAAACCGTCATGGCTCGTGGCCCCAAGGACCCAGCCGGGCTCTCCCCATCTCCTCTTGCTCCTATCCTGCCTGACCTCAGGCCCCGCCACAGGCTGCAGGCTCGAAGACCACACCTCGTCAGGCTTGTCCAATGTCCTGAGGCCTGGAAGACCCTTCCCGGGTTAAAGGCACTCTCCCAGAGCCCCCTTAATGGCTCCTTCCCTGTGCTTTTCCCCTGCCTGGGGCTGGTCACCATGCCTGGCCTCACTCCTCACGGCTCCATGGGCCGGCCCTGGTCCCCACGCACCCCAGCCCGGGGCAGATGAATGGGTGAGGGTTGTTTAGGGGTCTGGCCTTCAGGAAACCCAGGTTATAGTGATCTGCTCTGCCCAGTTGACTAGCCACTTGTCACCTGTAGCTGCTTAAACATAAATCAATTAAGATGAAATAAAATTAAAAACTCAGTTCCTAGTCATGGTAGTCACCCTTGAAGGGCTTTGTAGCCACCTGTGGCTGGTGGCGCCATATTGGATGGTATGGAGAGCATTTTGACCTTTTCAGAGAGCTGTACTGGATGGCCTTGGTCTAAAAATTTCCCACCAAGTAAAAATGCAGAAGGGAGCATCTCATTTCACAGAATCTGCTGCCGGAGCCTTGGGTCCCTGGGCCCTGAGCTTCCATAAAACTCTCAGACCTACATCCTCCTGGAGGGAGTGCCCCAGCGGTAGCCTCTCTCTGAGTGTCCCAGCCCCGCTCCACCCCGAGCTCCTATGGCTCCATCCTGTGGCCCCACCTGGCATCCTGGAAGTGCCTTATCTGCCTCTGGACTTTGGGCCTGACTTTTGGCCTACCACACCTGCACAGTGTAATCTGCCCAACTTCCCTCCTCCCCACACTGCCCAAGTGGATTCCCAGGAGTTCCAGCAGCCCTGTCCATCTCCCTGCCTGCCTCCGAGCCTGGCTGGGTCCACCTGTGGCCATGGCCATGTGTCCTCATCCCCAGAAAGCATTAGCACTTCTGGTCCTCATTCTCTTTCCAACCTAGACTAGGCCTCAGTTTTCCTACAGGTGATTTAACTGGCTCCTGTCCCTGACGCCAGCCCAAGTTCCCTCATTTCTGGCCCAGGTTGCACGAATGACCGGTTCCCCACCACGCCAGGCCCCCTCCTCCGTGGCCCAGCGCACTCACACAGCTGGGACTCCGGGGACCTCATGACCTTGCGGGACTCCTGCCAGATGGTCTTGCAGTCTTCCTGCAACTTGTAGAAGCGTTCTCTCCGCCAGGAGCTGGACTTCACCTTCAGGAGCTGGCTGCCCTTCAGCAGGGCCAGTAGGTCCTTGTCATCCTGCAGGCCTGGAGGTCAACACTGGTAAGATGCCACCTCCTCTACCAGTGTCCCTCCTGCCTTCCGCCCCACGCTGGCCATGCCCACCTCTAGGCCCTCTCAGAGCCCACTTCCTGCCAGCCTCATCCTCAGCTTTCTGTGCCCTTCCCCCTCCTTGACCCACACTGCAGCTGCTCCCAGAGCCCCGCCTCCTCCGGGGGTCAAGGACACTTGCCCCCCACAAACCAACTCATGTGATCTACCCCCACACGCAGATGAATGGGCACAGGAAGGGCAGCTAATTCAAGAAGTCCTGGTTCCTGGGGGACCAGGACCTGGCTCTCAAAGATGAGTGGGTCCCTCCTGGTGGCATGGAGTCAGGGTAAACTGAAAAAAGCTCAGACCAAAAGATCAGGCAAAGCAAGGGAAAAAAGGCAGACACAGATAGAAACAGACGCCGGGTGCCATGGAGCCAAACTCCTTCCAACTCCGCTGGCTCCAGAATCATTTTTGCCTGGGTATAGGTACCCTTCCTGGCCACTGGTGTGACCTGGACAAGTGACTTCATGGGGCCAGGCCTCTGCTTTCCCATCTGTAAAATAGGATAATAATACCACCCATCTCGAAAGGGAGTCCTATGTTTAAATGAGATGATGCACAGGTCTACAGTGGTCTCCAGTCAACAGCAGTTGTAGTTCTTGGTGTCCACCCTGTGGGTGCGGTAGGACCCTGTGCCTATCCCCGCCACCCTCTCCCCTTCTCCCTCTACCCCCCACTTGACTCTGCTGGAGCAGGTCTCTGACCTTTGACCCCAGAAGAGAAGGATGAGTTCACTGTGGCCTGGGTTTGGCCTGCTGGGATGCCCCTGTCCCTTCCTGCTCCACCCCACCCCCATCTCTGAGGGCCTTGGCCACCCTGTCCTCAGGGCACAGCTGCTTTAAGGCAGAGTGCAGCCCTTTTGGAAACTAGGGGGGGGACCAGAACCCAGCTGCTTGCCCGCCTCCTGCCCAGCTCTCTGCTGCTCTCAAAAATGAAGGCATGGGCTCTCAAAGAAGCGATGCTCTCTGTCCTACCAGGCCCAGACAGGAGGCACTAAAGGGATGCCCAGCCCGGCCCCTCCAGAGCCCTTGCCCCCAAGCAGATCCTGTACCAACTGTGATAAGGGAGATCCCACACCTTAATAACCCATCAATGTAATACAGAGATAGATTGTGTGTGTGTGTGTGTGTGTGTGTGTGTGTGTGTGTGTGTGACCTAGACACACAAAGTCCAGCAGCCAGCTCTATTCAGAGCTAATTGGCCACCTCACCCTGTCCCCCAAACTATGTGGCCCACCAGCAATCTTGGTCCTGGTGTCCCAGTAGAGTGGTGGCATCAGGGACCGCAAGGATCCAGTCTAAGGGGCCTGTGCCCAGGCCTATGCAGGGAGCCCTCATGAAGCCACAGTCCTTTTCTTTTCTGGGCCCAGATCCACAACCCCTGATATCCTCTCCCACTTTATCCGTGTCCCTGATCCCAACCATCCTGTCCCATGTGCGGACAGTGTCTACAGAAACTTCTGGACCACTTCCCCGGGCCTCGGCCACCAACACTATTCCAACCCAAGCTCCCGTGTCCGATGGGGACAGAGCCCTGTGCTAACACCCTCCCTCTCTGTGCCTCTGCTCCCCCATCAGCCCTGGGTGAGAACAGTATTGGGGGAGGTGTTCCCAGGCCTCCTCACGGCTGGCAGTCTGATGTGACTTCCCCCACCTTTGTCCCAGGGCTGTCCACCGGCTTCTAGAAGACACTCTGCCTGAGCATGGACAGCTCCCCAGCAGCCCAAGGGCAGGCCTGGGGGAGGAGAAGGCAGCTTTTACAGGATGTTCCAAACTGTTGACTTCGAACGACAGAGCACAGGAGGGAAGGTAAGGGGGTTCCCAGGCTGCCAGAGGAGAGGGCCACCTCTGTCCTCTGCTGAGAGATTCCACTGTCCTTTCTGAGGCTGAGGTACAAGTGTCATTTCCTTACCATCTGCTAGCTCCCCGCTCCGTCCCCTAAGCTGGGCACACATGGGGGCCAGCCACTGCAGACACTCAGATGGGAGTGGGGGGTGTCAGGAAGTAGAAGGTGAGCCCCACCCTCCCATTCTGGAAAACATCATGAAGAGATGACACGTTCATCCTGTCCTGGAGCCAGGCTGTGGCCCTGTCTGCGGGCAGGCAGAGATAAGCCCTAGGCTGCAGACATGACTGCCAGGAGGTAGCCCTCGGTCCCAAGGTGGGCCTTGATAATTCCAGAAAGGAGAGCGTTTCAGCTTGCTGGGCCCCTGGGAAACCTCAGCAGGTGTCTGCATCTCTTAGCCTCGGTGGGGGTCTTTCTGTTTCTGAGGCCTCTGGGCCCCTACCCTACTACCTTTGCTCCTTTAGCATGCAGCAAGTATATGGGCACCCCTCACCCAGCCCCACTCACTAACCTTCTCCTCCGGTGGGAGGGTGGTGTGGGGCTCTGAGCTCGGAGGCCCGTTTGACCCTGCAGCCCCACCAACCTGCCCAGGCTCACTGCCCCCATGTAGAGGGGGCCATGTAGAGGTCATGGAGGGTGTTGCAGGTGCCCGTGGGAAGAAAGGGGGTGCCAGGACTCCCGCCCCTGTACCTAGGGTGGTACACAATGAAGACACTCTGGGCCTGAGACCCACAGCCATACACAGCTACCCTGAGATATGGCCACAGATACACTGTCACACACCACGCTAACCATATGCAACCACGCTGCCAGATACAACCTTACAGAGTCAGTGGGCCACACATGGTGACACCCCCCCAAACTATACACTGTCACATGGAGCTGCCCTTAGTCACACACTACCACACAAGGTCCAGTGCTAGAACATCATTATCAGGACAATAATAATAATAGCAGCTACCATAATAACAGTTACTACTTGAATAAGATCCTGGTCTTAGCACATGTATTTAATCCCCCCCGCAACAACCCTAGGAGGATGGCAGTATCATTATATCCATTTTACAGATGAGGAAATCGAGGCTGGAGGAAGTTGCGTGGTGAAATCAGGACTCAGAAGCAGGCAGCCTGCCCACAGGGACAGTGCTATGAAACACTGCTTTGAATAGGGACATGCTAGCCGGGCGTGGTGGCGTACACTTGTAACCCCAGTAGTTGGGAGGCTAAGTAGCCAGCCTCGGCTACTTAGTGAGGTCCTCCGCAACTTAGTGAGACCCTGTTTCAAAATAAAGAATATAAAACAGAGCTGGGGGTGTAACTCGGAGGTAGAGTGCCCCTGGGTTCAATCCCTAGTACCACAAAAAGAAAAAAAAAAATATATATATATATAGGGAATGCTGACACTATTAACATCAGAAAATCCAAGTGTGTGTCACGTGCCACACACGCCACAGAGCAGAAGGACAGAATCTGTTACCTGGGGTCACCCAGGTCACATCTATCATATACAGTCATACTCCGCTGCACAGTATCCCACTAGATCATGCACTGTCACACCGAGCTACACACTGACACCCCAGGTGCCACGATGTCACACTTGGTTATACACCATCACCACCACCCAATGGCCCCACAGTACCACAGGTGTGACGGAAGCAATCAGCCACCACTGGTCCCGGCCCTCACACTTGGTCACATACAGGCACACCTTTGCATGGTATCAAACACACAGCCATGCCAGCGACACACTGGGCCGATCTCCAGTCATGCCTCAGACATTTGTAAACACGAGGGGGTGGCGGTGGCCAGGGTGGGAGCTTTGGGGGGCTGAGGTAGATCAGGAGGTGGGGTAACTAATCCCCCAGTACTCACCCCCCACGTGCCACGCTGCAAACACAGCCCCACAGAACTAAACCAAGGCTGGGAGTTCACGGGTCCCCGAGCTCAGGGACAAGCAACACCCCCCCCCCCGCCCCCGTCCATGTCCCCTGCGCCCCTTACCCAGCCTTTTCCCATTGAGCGCCGCCACCTTGAGGCTCTGCTCCAGCAGGTAAAGCTCCCTGGAGCGGCTCAGGCTCCGTCTCCGGCTCGGGATCCCCAGGCACTGCATGACGCTCTACCGTGCCTCTGCCAGGGTGAAGCCTGGAGCTGGCAGTGCAGCCTTTAGAAGCCTGCCCCGGACCAGGGGGCGGAACCATTCCGAAACCAGCCATAAAGGGCGGAGCTAGAGGGGCGGGGCCAGCAAAACAGATGGAGGGGCGGAGTCATTATTCAGGGGCGGGGCCTTGCCCTGGGAGGCGGGGCGAGAGCGGAATGCCGGCAGGGGAGGTGGGGCCAGAGCCTGGGAGGTGGAGCAGAGGAGGGCCCGGGTGGATGGGGAGGCAGAGTGGGACCAACACGCAACCCGGGAGGGGACATAGCCGGGGCGTGAAGGCAGGCTGGAGCCGGGGAGGAGCCAGGCGGGAGGCCACGTGGAGGCAGAGCCACATCCAGGAAGCGGCCCGGGGCGGGGCGAGAGGACAGGCGGTGTCCGGCCCGGGAGGACGGAACCTGGACTTTGGGGTCGTGTGGGGCAGAGCCGGGGCCGGGCGGGAAGTCCCACACCATCTCAGAGGCTGCAGGGGACACCCGGGCAGGGCCCGCCCAGGGAGACGAGCTGCATAGAGGGGTTGCAGAGTTTAGCAGAGAATCACATGGGGTGGGGCCAGGCGGCCGAGCCTGCCAACTATTTTACTTTCCTTACTGAACGGATTCATTGTGACTTAGCTTTGTGCTGGCCTTACTTTGGAACGTTAGGCAGACCTGTTCCCTCAGTTTCCCCACCTGCGTGGGGGGTCATCCCCAAGGTGTCACCGCAGGATGCAAAAGGAATTCTTGAAAAACTGCTGGCCTTCAAAGAGCCTATTAACGCAGGCTTGCCTCGATGAATAGATGGGAAGACTGCGGGTGTGCAGAACTGTGCTGCCAATGTGCCCGGGAACAGAGGGTCTTTCATGGCCCTTACAGCTCCCCTTTCATCCACCCAGCAAGTACTGATTGAGCCCCTACTGTGCGCCAAGGCCAGGACACCACCCAGAGGCCTGACTCATTCCTAGTTTACTTTCTGCCTCTGAAGAGTTCCCGGATTCCCTCGCTGCAGCTCCAGCAGTGAGTCACTGGCAACACCAGTTTTTGGCACAGAAAGCGCCGCAATAATAACAATAAACAGAAGCAGAGTGACTTGTCTAAGGTCACACCACAAAGAATACATAACGAGCAAGGTGCGTTAGATGAGCTGCAAGAGGGACACAGAACAGAAGGGCTGTGCCTTTTTCCGAGTGGAAGGAGCAGAGTGTGTAGCCCTGGTTATAGAGAAACCATGCTCTATTTTTTTTAATTTTTTGCAGTACTGCAGATTGAACCCAGGGGCGTTCTACCTCCGAGCTATACCCCCAGCCCTATTTTATTCTTTATTTTGAAACAGGGTCTCACTAAGTTGCAGAGGACCTCACAAGTTGCTGAGACTGTCCTCGAACCTGTGATCCTCCTGTCTCAGCCTCCCAAGTACTGGGATTACAAGTGTGAGCCACCACACGCAGCTTCCTATTAATGTTTTATTCAAACAACACAACCTGTGAAATATGCATTGCTATCCATCCCATGAATGAGAAAACAGGCCCAGAGAGGCAAAGGGTCACACAGGCAGAAGCAAAGCTCTGATTGGAGCCCAGGTCTCTTGGGGCCAAGATGAGGCCCCTCTACTTTCCACTTCTATAAAGGCCAGTCCTTTTTTTTTTTTTTTTTTTTTTGCAGTACTGGGGATGGAACCCAGGGGCATTCTACCTCCGAGCTACACCCCCAGCCCTATTTTTTATTTTGATACAGGGTCTCACTGAGTTGCAGAGGGCCTCACTAAGTAGCTGAGGCTGGCTGCAAACCTGCGATCCTCCTGTCTCAGCCTCCCAAGAGCTGGGATTACAAGCATGAGCCACCACGTCCGGCTAAAGGCCAGTTCTTGCAGTGGGACAGGAGGCATCAGGTGTAGGAAAAGTCAGTGGCGGTGAATGTGCTCAGTAAAGGTCAGGCCCAGGAGGTGAGGCCCTTTCAGGTACATCTGGGGAACTGTTGGTCCAGGCCTTGCAAAAATAAAGAGAGTAGAGAAAGTGGGGTGGGGAAAAAGAGAATGGGCACCCTAGCATCAGTCAGAGGGCTTCAGAGGTACCAGAAAGAGCCCCTTGGTTCTTACATCCAGTGACACTGGCCACACTTTCCCTGGCTAGGGACTGTCCTATGGTGTGGAATCAATTCCTAAAGAACTGTACACAGCATCTCACAGGGCATGGTAACTTGGGGTGGGGCCTCCTGCAGGAACACATCACAGCCCTGGGTACCAGGTGCTGCTCTAAGTGCCTGAGAGATATCACCTCATTCAGTCCTTGCAGCAACCCTATAAGCAACCCTATATCGATCCCCCATTTTACAGATGAAGAAATTGAGGCACAGAGAAGTCAAAGGGTTTGTCTGGCATGAAGAAGCCAAGACTTGAACTAGGGTAGTTACTCTCCAGAATCGATGCCTTTATAGTGCACTGATTTTGCATGCATATGGGATAGAAAGGGCATCCCACATATAGGGGAGCCCGCGTGGGCAAATTGAGGGAACCCACAGGGTATTCCAGCAGTGGACCCCTAACTGCCAAGACAAGGGAGTGTGGTCCTGCAGCATGTCAGGGGCTGTGAAAGGGATGGACTCTCCACTGGAGGTGTGGACACCCCAGTGGCCGCCCTCTCCCACCCCCAATTCTCCTTGGCAGGTCTTGCTTCCTCATCTGGTTTGCAGTGTGGACAGAAAGCAGTTAATGGAAGTGATTTGGGGTGATGAGCTAGAAGCGGTAGGACCTTCAGGGCAGACAGCTCGGGGTCACAGTGTTCATGCCAGCCCTGCAGGAAGGGCTGGACTGAGTCATGCACTCGGGAGGCTGGTCTCAAACAGGATGAACCAGGGTGGCCAAGCCCATGCCACCAGCCTGGGAGGCTCTCACTGAGCCTCCGCGCGTCTTCCTCTCTGGGAAAGACACCGGGGCTGCCCCGGGAGAGAAACTGGGAAAAGCAAAGAAGCCAGGGATGGAGGCCATTCAGACACAACCTGGGGGCTCCCGCTATGTCAGAGACAACCAGAGAGCCAGGCGTGGTAGCGCACGCTTGTGATCCCAGGACTTAGGAGGCTGAGACAGGAAGATCACAGGTTTGTGGCTAGCCTCAGAAACTTAGCAAGGTCCTCCACAACTTAGTGAGGAGGACCTGTTTTATTTCGAAACAACCTGTTTTTTTATTTTGAAACAACCTGTTTCAAAATAAAAATAAAATAGGGCTGGGGAGGTAGCTCAGAGGTAGAATGCCCTTGGGTTTAATCCCCAGTACCACACACACACACACACACACAAACACACACACACACACTAAAAATGAGAGAGAGAGAGAGAGAGAGAGAGAGAGGAGAGGAGAGAGAACCAGAGTGCTTTGAAGGGGTCTGTGTGAGGCAGGCAGGGAAGAGGTACCAGTCTGCAGGCAGACAGCACTAGCTAACAGATGGCGAGAGAGAACGCAGAGGTCTCCACTGTGGTCCTCTGAGCTGCCCAGTCTCCCTTCCCACCAGCCTGTCAGGAGCATGCAGGATGCCGCTGGTCGGAGGACAGGAGAGGGAACATTAGAAGGGGCAGGGATCCCATGACCCGGCTGGACAAGGAGGCTTTGAGAAACCCTGGCTACTGGCCTCCCTGGACCTGGGGGAACAGGTCTGGGCCAACTGAGAAACACAAAAGACATTGGGGGCTGGCTCGTGGGCACATCTCTAGGGTCTGGAGTGGCGGGCTGGAGGACTCTGTCTCTTTCTCATCTATTGTCTCCATGTAGTTTAGATGGAAGGGTGGTGGACACTAACATCTCCAGCCCTCAGGGTGCTGGAAAAGAGAGGGATATCTAGGTAAGCGGCGGTAGTGTGAGGGGCAGGCTTTGCTGGGTGGATGATCTGGAGGACCGGAAGGCAAAGGCCCCCCCCACGTGCGGGTGAGCGCCCCACCTGGAGCAAAGAGATGCCAGCTTGCCCCCTTCCCCTCCCAGAGGACTCCAGACCTCGCAGCCAGGAGTCCAGGCGCCCCTCTCTGCAGAAGAACAGCGGTAGAGTGAAAAGCTGACCCAGATGGCAGGAAACAGAGCTCCGCTGGACAAAGGATAGAGCCCCTGCCCCGTCCCGTCCCGCCAGGAGGGTCCGCGGACGCCCAGGTCCAGCTGCTCCTCCCAGCCTGAGAATCTGAGGATCGCTGACCCGGGATGGCTACGCTGAGGAGTTGAGGCGGCAGGGCCAGATCTCAGCCAAACTTGCACACCTCCTCGCCCCGCCCCTTACACTCTCGCCCGCCACACCCGCGCGGCCTGACGCGGTCCAGGCACGCCCGGGCTTTGGGGGAGGCTCTGAGGATGGCTCCGACCCGGAGGGGAGAACTCAGTCGGTTCATGGATGCGGCTTCCTTCCCGGCGCGGCGCCTTCCTGAGATCTATGATGGTGGAGCCCAGCCTTTCATGACCAGGACAAGGGGGAGCCCCCGAGGGAGAAGTTTCTGAGCAGCACCGCTCCCCAACCTCCCTGGCCAGATCTGGGGACCAGCCAGGCAGGAAACACCCTTGCAGGGTCGTGCCCTGCAGTTCTGCTCTGCAGTCGTGGGCCGAGATTTCCCCAGTCCTGCCTAGGAGCCGAGATGGCCGAAGGAGCTGCAAGCCCCTGCCAGGGCGGGGATCACTCACCGTGCAGGGTCAGGAAGTCCCGGCCCGAGTCCATGCCCGTCGGCGGCAGGGGACGCGGCGGGCAGCCTGGGTCCCGGCGCAGTGCGGTGGAGGGACCCGAATGCGCTGGGTGGGAGGAGGCCGGGGTGGGCCGGGGGTGGGCAGGGGGTGGGTCCACACGCCGCCCCGCCCCCAGGCCCGCCCCCCAGGCCCGCCAACCCGCGCCTCGCCCCGCCCCCTCCGGGCGATGGGAGGACTGGGAGCCGGGGCCCGGGAAGATCCGCCAACTCCGGCCCGGGCCAGTGGGTGCGCCCCGGCCAGAAATAGTCAGATCCCTCCCGCTTCCTTCAACGCCACCACCCACAGGCCACGGGCCCTGTCATTACCGCCGGCCGCCAGCTCCACGCCCTGCCAGTGGGCGCCTTGCGGGATCGGGGTGATGCTGCAGAGAAGCGGGCTTCATCCCCAGGAAGGGATCTCCCGAGGTCCGGACACCCGGCCGGGTTGCTGCACCAGGGGAGAGCTGCCACTCGGCGTGCAGGCACCGCTTCCTGGGCGTGCCTGTTTCCCCTTTGAAATGGATGCACCGCACCAGTTCGGAGGTCTCTAGAGAACAATACCTGGACTTTGTCCAAAGGGTCCCTTAACTCGAGCTGCGAGGTTTCAGCCCCCAGGAATGCTTTTCATGAGGGGGAGGTGTAGCAAGCAGGTGCAGGAAGCTCGCCATTGAACCCCCCCACTCCCCAAAGCTTCAGAAATTGGTGCAGAGGGGGTGGGGAGACCTTCAGGGCCCTCCCAAGGGGCTGTCTGGGCAGGAGGCTCCTATGTGTACATCCCCCTCAATTCTCAGTTCTTGGGATCTAGAAACCTTCCTTATAGGATGCCCAGATATCCCTGGGGAAGGTCCAGGGAACCTGCTGCCCATCACCCCTTGGTAGACCCTGGAGAGAGCTGGGCTCCGGTTGTGGGGGAACCCCCAAAGGCCTTTCAGGATGGAGGGTGCTAGGCTCCCCAGCAAAGCCACCCAGGTCTCCTGGGCTGATACAGCCAATGTCAGGGCCTGGCAGAAGCTAGCTGGGCCCCACCTGGAGGAGGAAGCTGGGTTCACCAAACAGCTGGAGGGCAGTCTTCCTGTCCTGAGAGTTGAGAGGTGGTTGGATTTTGGAGAGCCCTTGCTGGGTCTGCCCCTGCCCTAGCAGAGTGGGACTGACCCCTGATCTGGCACTCCACTCCGTTCCTGTCAGAGCCCTCCTTGGTTTTTCTCTGTCAGCTCAGGGCCATACTTGGGGTTTGTTGAGGGCTGAGCCGGTCCATCGTGGCAGCCTTGTTTTTAGACCCCAGCCTGGGGGGTGGGGAGGTGAGGGGTTTGGTTCTGGGCCCTCACCTCTCCTCTCTCTCCACACCTTGCTCTCCCAGAGCCTCCTTGAGTCCTGGAGCCTCCCACCCAGACCTCCGACACCCCTGGGGCCTACCAGCCCCTCTCCTCAGCAAGTGGGACTTCCTCAAGCCCAGCTCTTCCCAGGCAGAGACACCGGGAATTCCTATACCAGTACTTGGGGTGGCTTCTTCTCAACCTCCTATTTCTTCATGTCGTCTCCCAGCTCTGAGACCTGGGCCCCGAACCAGAGCATTCCCGGGGACCCTGGCCTCTTCTCTGCCCCAGCCGCCCAGGGTGGGGGTGCAGCTGGCTCTTCCCTTGCATTCCCCAAACCCACCTCCAACAGCCCCCCTTCTGGCCTCCAGCCCACACACAGGAGCCAAAGCCTCCTCCCTGGCCTGGGGTTGTTGGGCAGGCTGGGCTGACTCAGAGCTGGCCCATGCAACCAGGTTCTGCCAGAAAGGAGGGCCAGCCACGCCCTGCTTGGAGCAGGCAGGCTGTGCTGACCTGCAGGGCAGTCCTCTGTCCAGTGCTCCCCCCCTCCTGTCCACGGTGCCTCCTCCCTCTCTGCTGGGTGGCAGTCTGCGTGGTGACTGGACGTCTGTGTGTGGAGGGGTACAGCAAGACGCTTTGTTGAGAACCACAGAGTTGCTGGATCCTGTTCCCTCTGCCCTCAACTCCCAGGGCGTTCTGTGTGGGCCCAGCCCTGGCCAGGCGCCTAAATTATCCTCCCTGGAACCAGCTCTCAGCCACCTCTGTGAGATGTCCTGAGATCCTGGTGACTCAGCGGCAGGCTCAGTTTGGGTACGCTGAGGGCCCGTGCATGCCTGGCCTGGCTTTCTAATGGCGGGGCTCCAGGCATCTCACCACCCCCAACCCAGCCACCCCCAGTCTTCAGAGGACAGGTGAAAGAAACCTAGTGTTAGGGCCAGCACGGCCTCAAGCCATGTCCCTTAGCACCCCACCCCCACCCCTGGAGGCCTGGGGAAGGGGGTTAGCAGCCCAAGAATGTCAACATGCAGGATGGCCAGGCTCTGGGTGGCTTCAGAGCTGGCTCTGCCTAACCCTTCCCCCATGAAACACAAACTTAGGCAGGCCTGGGTAGGTGAGACTGGCAAAGTTTATCCTCCCTGTCTCCAGTGCCCCTGTCCCAGGGCACCCGGGTGAGAGGGCCATTTAAATCTTGGGAAGGGGAAGGGCAAGAAAGAAGTGAATCAGTGGAATTACTATCATAAACAATGTGTACATGTGAGAATATACCAACATCGTTCTCAGTACTTCATATGGGTGGGCAGAAGTAGGGGGGACACTAAGAGCTGTGTGCATGTATGTTAACATCAAATAGATATTCATTGTGATGTGAGACTACAATGCACCAATAAAAGCACGTTAAAAAAAAATCTTGGCTTTGGATAGGTCACTTATTTCTCTATCATCGGGAGCTGCTATCGTCTTTGGAATAGGCTGAGGAAACAGTTGTCAAGTCCCTGCTGAGGGAGCTGAACTAGAGTCCCCTCTCCCCTCAACCTCCCCTACCTGGCCTCCTCTGCAGATCCTAGGGGAGAAGTGAGCCTCACCTGAGCTCCCTGGAGGGCCCTGGACCTGGTCCAGACGCAGCAGGAGGGAAAGGGAATGTCGCCCTCCCGGGGGCAAATGCCACAAAGTGAGGGTTCCGGGTTATGTGGAAAGACACACCTGACCACGCAGGGATCCAGGAGGCCACCAGAGACCACAGGGTTGCTGGGCCTCTTGGTAATCCCAGGAGAGTGTGGGATTAATCGGGGTTACTTTTACTTTTCTTTCTTTCTCTCTCTCTTTTTTTTTTTTTGCGGTACTGGGAATTGATCCCAGGGGCATTCTACCTCTGAGCTACACCCCCAGCCCTATTTTATTGTTTATTTTGAAACAGGGTCTCACTAAGTTGTGGTGGCCTCGTGTTGTTGAGGCTGGCCATGAACCTGTGATCCTCCTGTCTCAGCTTCCCAAGTACTGGGATTACAAGTGTACGCCACCATGCCTGGCTCTACTTTTCCATAATTATATTTGTGGAGTTTTATTGTGTATTCATCTGTGAATGTAATTGCGAGTCTGATTTCATTGTGGACTAAGTCACAAGGTTCACCCCCCTCCTATCACACCCCACAGAAGGGGAAGTCAGGAGATTTGCCCCCGGCCCTCATCTGAGGAGGAGGTACACCTAAGGGGTGCGGGAACTGAAGAAGACCAAAACTCCCATTTGAGAACTCTTCTGCCAGCCAGGTGTGGTGGCGCACGCTTGTAATCCCAGTACTTGGGAGGCTGAGACAGGACGATCACGGGTCCGCGGCTAGCCTCAGCTACTTAGCGAGGCCCTCCGCAACTTAGTGAGGCCCTCCGCAACTTAGTGAGGCCCTCCGCAACTTAGTGAGACCCCATTTCAAAATAAAAAATAGGGCTGGGGGTATAGCTCGGAGGTAGAATGCCCCTGGGTTCAATCCCTAGTACCGCCAAAAAAAAAAAAAAAAGAAACATTTGAAGCAAGTCTTTTAGTGTATTTGAAGGAGATAAGGAAGTGACAGAGTGGGGGAAGGGGTTCAGGATTCGATTTTAAATAGGTTGGTCGGGCTGGAGGAGGTGCCATTTGAGCAGACTCGGAGGAAGTGAGAGTCAGCCATTTGGGGATATCTGGGGTAGAGGATTCCAGGCACAGGGAATGGGCAGTACCGGGGCCTAGGCAGGAGCTGTCTGGTATGTTGGAGGACCACAAGGAGGTGGTGTGGCTGAAGCTGAGAGTGAAGGGGGGTGACAACGGGAACAGGCAGGGACATGCTGGCTAGAGCTGTGATCATGGGAACAGACAGAGGTACCAGGACCTGGCCCTGCTGGCCCGGTAAGGACTTCCACTTTTTCCCTGGGAGAAATGGGGAGCACTGGGGAGGTTTCAAGCCACGGAGGGACATGGTCTGACTCCTGTCTTAGGAGAATCCCCTGGCTGGGTGTGGTGGCACACACCTGTAATCCCAGTAGTTGGGAGGCCAAGACAGGAGGATCGCAGGTTCGAAGCCAGCCTCAGCGACTTAGTGAGGCCCTCTGCAACTTTGTGAGACCCTGTTTCAAAATAAAAAATAAAATAGCACTGGGGGTGTAGCTCAGAGGTAGAATGTCCTTGGGTTCAATCCCCAGTACCGCAGAAAAAAAAAAAAGAACATTATGAGCTGGGCATGGTGGCACACGCTTGTAATCCCGATACTTGGGAGGCTGAGACAGGAGGATCGCAGGTTCAAAGCCAGCCTCAGCAATATAGAGAGGCTCTCAGCAACCCAGTGAGACCCTGTTTCCAAATAAGAAATAAATAAAATCAAATAAAATCCAAATAAAATCAAATAAAATCCAAATAAATAAAATCAGGCTGGGGGTGTAGCATGGAGGTAGAAGACCTCTGGATTCAATTCCCAGTAAATAATTCAGGTGGGAGTGGATGGTGGCTCAGGCCTCGGTGGTAGGAGAGAAGGTGGTAGGATTCCGGAAGCATTCTGATGGTAGAGCCAGAAGGATCTGCTGGTGGGGGCTGTGAGGGAAAGAGAGGACTCAGGCTGACTCCATGGTATGGACCGGGGCAGCCGGAAGGATGGAGCTGACATGGAGGAGGCCAAGGGGAGCATTTTGGACACACCAAGGTGCCAAGGGGAGATATCAAGTACAAGATGGGTGTATGGGTGTACATCTGGAGTTGAGGATGTGGGCTAGGGATAAAATTTAGGATCTGATTCAAAATATGTTTTTTAAAAAAATATTTATTTATTTATTTATTTATTTATTTATTTGCAGTACTGGGGATTGAACCCAGGGGCATTCTACCTTCGAGCTATAACCCCAGCCTTGTTTTTTATTTTATTTATTTTTATTTATTTTTTTTTTTTTGCGGTACCGGGGATTGAACGCAGGGGTGTTCTACCTCCGCGCTACACCCCCGGCCCTATTTTTTTATGTTTTATTTTGAAACCGGGTCTCACGAAGTTGCGGAG
>PVJS01041360.1:0-18001 GCA_004027185.1 Glis glis
GTCTCAGCCTCCCAAGTACTGGGATAGGGGTCTCACTAAGTTGTGGATGGTCTTGCTAAATTGCTGAAGCTGGGCACGAACCTGTGATTCTCCTTTCTCAGCCTCCCAAGTACTGAGATTACAAGCGTGAGTGTGCCACCACAGCCAGTTCTCCGTAGGTTCTGAGTAGGGGAGCAGGCTCACGTTGCTCACCACGTGTGTCGCTAAAGCTTGGAGGCCCCACTGCCAAAGCAGAGTGCTGCTGCTTTAGGAACGATGGCTGAGCAGAAAGGCGTCTGTGTAGGTGACCTCAACAAATGTACCTTTCAAGTCTGAGTGTGGGTCAGTAAGGACAACCTGGTAGGAAAGTTTAATTATCACCAAACTCAGGACCAGTTCAATAGCAGCACTGCAGTCACTCTGAACTTCCACTTGATACTAACTTGCATTTTAAGGCAAATACTTACATTTGAAACTCACACCGACATGCGAAGGTGATGGCGCTCCGCCCATATTTGTCTTGTGTATAGGGGTCCATCCCTTCATGCAGGAGAATGTCTATGATTTCAATGGATTCACTTTTTACCGCGAGCATTAGGGATGTTCTAAAATAACAGAATAAAGTTAAACAGCTAATTTGACATAGTTTACCAATTTAATGCCTTGCTTGTCAGTGTGAAATGGACCCGTTATACATATTAACAGATGTGAGCATCTTGGGAGCTCAAGTATTCATCTTTGTGAGTTATCTCCAAGTCAAAGAGGAAAATCAAGCAGGAAACCTCTTGTTCCTCGACGGTAATACATAATAGAAGTTATGAACTTAAAGTCCATTGGCGGACAATCACTACACCAAGGTCATTCACCTGAAGTAGATAAAGATTTCAATGCAGAATTCTCCAATTCTTCCCCAGTCTGAGGTAAGAGACTGTAATTCACATTTAGGTGGAGGTCAGATAATAAAAGCTATTTGAAGACTTAAAGCAATATTAATAATAGTGGTAATAATAATAGCCATCATGGTTTCAGTAAATGATGCTGAGCTAAAGGCAACACATAGAATCTTACACCCAGTCTTCAAGCATATAGTACCAGCCTTTCCATACCAGGACACATATTTCGTGATAAGTACTGATTCCAGGGTGACACACCTAGCAGTTGGGAGAGCTGGGAATTGAAGACAGTCGCACCTGACTTATCCTTCTCACTCAAGTCTGACTTGCCTTCACTACAGGAAAAGTTTATCCATTAAAGCAATTTTTCTTCCCTCTGCCCACGTCAATTAAAACTAAATGCAGCTGGGCGTGGTGGTGCACACTTGTAATCCCAGTACTTTGAGAGGCAGAGACCAGAGGATCCGGGTTCACGGCCAGCCTCAGCTCTCTCGCTCTCTCTCTCCCTGTCCTCTCTGTCTCTCCCACTCTACCTAGTGAGGCCTTCCACAACTTCGTGAGACCCCGTTTCATAATAAAGTATATAAAAATAGGGCCGGGGGTATAGCACGGAGATAGAACGCCCCTGGGTTCAATCGCCAGTACCGCAAAAAAAAAAAAAAAAAAAAAACAACAACTAAATGCATTCAGCCAGGCTCAGGGGCCCATGCCTCTAATCCCCATACTTGGGAGTCTGAGACAGGAGGACTGCAAGTTTGAGACCAGCCTCAGCAACTTAGGGAGACCGTGTTTCAAAATAAAAAATAAAAAGAGCTGGGGTGCAGCTCAGTGGCATAATGCTCCTGGGTTCAATCCCCAGTACCATAATGAATGAATGAATGAATGAATGAATGAGTGAAAATGCATGAAAACATGCTAGAAAAGGAAAAGAAATTAGCAGCATCTGGCAATAGCAATTAATATTCATGTAGGGGTAACCTGAAATCAAGGTTCTTCAACAAAAGTCATTTAGAGTAAAGGGTCAGCCGCATGATTGTAATCCCTGTAGTTGGGAGGCTGAGACAGGAGGATCCCAAGGATGTGGCCAGCCTCAGCAAAAAATAAAGAATAAAAAAATAGGGCTGGGGGTGTAGCCTGGAGGTAGAATGCCCCTGGGTTCAATCCCCAGTTCCACAAAAAAATAAAAACGAAAAAATAGAAAAATTTAAAGAGTTATCCAAAAGGCAAAATTATCTTCAACATCTATTTATGCTCAATAGAGTATTTTAAAGAGAAAAGACTATTATAAACAGGCTTAAAGTACTATGAAAATGTTAAGAAGGTCAATAGAGAATCAAAAAGTCAACTAAAAGTCCATTCTTTACTTGGTGGGGTCGAGACAGGAGGATTGCAGTTTGGAGAACAGTCTCAGTGACAAAGTGAGACCCTGTTTCAAAAAAAATTAAAAACCACTGAGGGTGTAGCTCAGGAGGTAAAATGTCCCTGGGTTCCATCCCTAGTACCAATTAAATTGATTAATTAATTAATTAATTAATTTAATTAAACAAATATAAAACCCTTTTAGGTAATATAAGAACTTATGATCAGCAAAATCTGACCCCAAGTAACAAATATCATCCCATATTATAAGGGAAAATGAATACTACTAAATACTGTCCTTTGTGCTGCTGTGAATAATTGTTTTTCTACCTAGCTGACGGTTTGTGTTCATATTATTCACTCTATCTGATAATTATGTTAATGTTTGTCCACTCATTAACTTAATATTTATGACTTACGTGATTGCTGCCACACTGTTCAATTCAGAAAGAAAAAATGTTCACACTACTATACCTTCTCAGCTTATCGACTGCATGTATATTTGCTTTATTCTGTATTAAGAATTCTACCATCTTCTGGTTTTTTGTTCTCACAGCAAGTAAAAATGGAGTTTCTCCTTTCTGTAAAAGGACATAAGAATTTATCATTCCCAAGAGCACATACTTCTCAACCGAACTGCATCTTAGGAAAGACCCTGTGGACATCAACAGATCAGGAAATCAGCAGCGTCTCTTCCTTCTCACCCCACTGTGCTTTCCCAAGGGCTGCTCCTGCCCTTGCAAATCCCTCCTCTGGCTGGAGTTGCCATACTACACTCCAGCCACTTTATTCCACAATATGTCCATCCCAGAGAATGCTGGAGCTCCTAACTATGGAACGTGGAGCTCACCTATGTCGCCATGAAAACAAACATACTGCAAATATTTTGGAAATCAGCTTGGTCCATGCATACCTTGTTTTTGGACTCGAGATCCGCATGATGTTGGAGCAGCACTTGGGCAATGGCTATGTTGTCAGTGCAGGCAGCATAGTGCAGAGCTGTCATGCCCTTGTGATTGCCCACATTGGGTATGGACCCATTTTGAAGCAGGAGACTCACGCACTCCTCTTCCTGGTGTTGTATGGCCTGTTGGTATTATACCAAGAAATAGATTTTAAACTCAAGGAATTCAATGTAAACAGTCCACAGGTTTCACTGACTGCTTATACTGAAGTGGTATTAATCCACTTCATTCTTAGGAGTTTCAAGCAGGTCCGTCTCCTGGTGACGTCTTGGGTTACCACGTACCTTCATTAGTGCTGTGCAGCCGTCACTATCGAAGACGTCCATCTTGCACTTTTTTTGTAAGAGGAACTTCACTGCTTCGGGACGGCCATAGGCAGAGGCGAAATGGAGAGGAGTCCTGTGAAAGGGAGATTTGCTAAGAAATTAGAGGGCACTCTCTCATACCTGCACTTGTATACATGTTCATTGTAGATATCACAGACAAGGAAACGGAGAAGTAGGCTGGGCATGGTGGTTCATGTCTGTCATCCCAGTACTTGGGAAGCTAAGACAGGAGGATCACAGGTTTGAGGACAGCCTCAGCAATGGAGTGAGACTCTCAGCAACCTAGTGAGGCCCTGTATCAAAACAGAAATAAAAATGGCCGGGGGTGTATTTCAGAGGTACAATATCCCTTGGTTCCACCCCCATTACCAAAAAGCAAAAAAAGGAGAAGAAAAGGAGGAAGGAAGGAAGGAAGGAAATGTAGAAGTTAATGTGGAACTTTACCAAAACTACCCATATGGTAGACCAAAAAGCAAAACTCAAAACATATCAAAATATGGAATGAAGCCAGGCATGGTGGCACATGCTTGTAATCCTAGTACTTGGGAGGCTGAGACAGGAGTATCACAAGATTTTGGCCAGCCTCAGCAACTTGGTGAGACCCTGTTTCAAAATTAAAGAATAAAAGAGTGTTGGGGTATAACTCAGAGGTAGAATGCCCTAATGTCCTACCAATGGCCTGCCACCCACCGTCACCGGGTCACCAGGCAATCAGGGTGACCACGAGTGCCAGGGACCTGGCCTGGTGTTCTTGAATAGGAAGACTCCTTATCCCCCAAGTGCAAGTCTTTCTGTGGTCACCCGTTTTATACAAACCCAATCACAACATCAAAGTCTCCACATTTTCCCTTTCCACATGCTGCCTTGCATTGTTGTGGGGACACAAGAAAATGTTTGTGATAAAGACTTTCCCTTCTTCAAAATATGCCATTAACTTCACAAATTAATTGTTTACTAACGGCCAAAAAGACAGATAATAAATGGAATGAATAGAAAACTCAGAAATGCCTAAATGTCAGGAAGAATTGAGAGCAGTCCTGGTGACATTTAATAATAGGAGAAAAATAGATAATCATGCCTGAAATGTCTGTTAACTGTTTGGAGAAAACCACCTAGATTTTCATGTCACCAAAGTAATTCCCTGATGGAATATAGATAAAAATTTTTAAATAACTGGAAATGAGATATGTACCAGAAGAAACACTCTCTTCCTGATTACATATTTTTATTTTGGTAAAGACCTGCCTACGAAAGAATGGTTTCAAAAGTAAGCTTCCCTACCCTTCTTCCCTCCTTCCTTCCCTCCCTCCCTCCCTCCCTTCTTTTGTTCTTTCTTGGGATTGAGCCCAAAGCCTAGGATACTCTATGAAGCTGTTCTCCTCCCACTGACTTCAGCCCACAACTTGCACAGCCCGGGCCCCTCTGCCTACTATGGGCTGGCTGCAGTCCCCACGCTGCACACCCACTGCCCAGCTGACATTACAGAGAAACCAGAGTGGAAACTACAGGAAACACATCGGAGTGCTGGGAGCCAGCAACATGGGGCTGGGAGCTTGGGGATATGTCCGAGTTGGGGCAACGTTGAACAAAAGAGGCGAGTCTGGTGCTGGCCTAGTGTGGACCTTCCAGGGAACGCCATTCTCCATCGGGAGAAGGATTCGAAGTTCATGAAGCACTTGCAGAAACACAGGGTACCAGGCAATCTGGGATGGAGATGGCTGGCTGGCCCCGATGGCGTTGAGGAAGCCTTCAGAAGCTCTGAGCAGGGAGAGGCTCCTGAGAAATCAGTACACTCTTCAGGAGTGAAATGGCTCCCCTAAATAAAACACTGTCAAATAACTTAAAAGAAAAAAAAAAACAGACCCCGCAGTCCACATCAAGCCTTCCCTGGAAGCTCCTCCAGTAAAGCACATTTGTACATAGATTCTGATATGAATGGAGGTTGGATTTTATTCAAAGAATTTCGTAGCCCTAAAGCTTTACGGGAAATATTTTTCTCCTTGTGCAGGATTCTACCACATATGTAACATGGCTTTTAACATGTGTACATCGTAAATAAAATGCTGTATGTACTTAATTTTGTCAGTTAAAGCACTTGGCAGGGGGACTGAGGATTATTGAACACAGGCTTATTCTACCTCTGAGGAAAATCCCTAGCCACTTTTAATTTTAGTTTCAATTTTGAAACAGGATCCCTTAAGTTGCTAAGGCTGTTCTGGAACCTGCGATCCTCCTGCCTCAACCTCCCAAGTAGGAATTAAAGTAGGGTGCCACCATGTGTAGCTCGTTAAATCACTTTCACAAAGTCTATAAAGTGCTCTCTGGGCGACTTGTTAATGGATGGAAACCAGCTACAGTTTGTTTTGCTGTTCATTAAGAGGGCCCTGGCACTAGAGACCTCCTGGGTCTGCAGGTGCCAGGAGCTGAGGGCTCCAGGACACAGAAGCCCAGCATCCTGGTGAGAGAGAACCGCCTTCTCCCCATCTCCCCTGGCTCCCCTGGGCCTCTCCTACATGTGCAGCACATGCGCCTGTCCAAGCTGGCCCCTCAGCTCCCAGCCATTACCTCCTTTTTTTATCTGTCATGTTGACATTGTTTTTGCTGGAATACAGCATGTGCTGCAGCATGTCAGGTCTGCCATCGCTGGCAGCCTTGTGGAACTTGCCCACAGGTTTGTACTTGTCCAGGGAAATGTCCTGCATCCTTCAGAACATCAGTTCTCTGGAGGGTTGATAGCACTCCCCAACTGAAAAACTGTGGCCAAGCAGTACTTTGGAACACTGTGCATGTGTGCTCTCCATTGGCTGCCTGGGCCCTGTGGCAGTTGAGTGCCAGGCTTCCTGCTCCCCCTCCCCTCCCCCACACCTGGCCCCTCCCTTCAGCAGCTCATAGGCTTGGGCAGCTGCAGACTCAGCCCCAACAGGGCCACATCCCCAGCTCTCTGGGCTCATGCCTGATGTGCATCCTCACCCCATTCACTGCTTCTTCTTTTTGTCTCTGGCACCCTCACCCACCTCCCTTTCCAAGTCTCCTTCCAGGTCCCCAGTGTCTCCTTCCCCTGTTCCATTGCCTGGCCTCCTCCCTGCCTCATATCTCCCTCACAGGCTTCCTCAGCATGTCTGCAACTCACAAATGGTTCAGAGACAAGGAACTTTCTTACTGTGGACCTACATGTGAATTCATCTAGAGAGAGAGGAAGACATGGGATCAAGCAAACGTAGTACAATGTTAGCATTCCTGTCTACCATTCGTAGACGGGAATCCTTTGTACTATTCTTACGCGTTTTGTATAAGTTCAAAATTGTCAAAATAGAACATTTCTAACAGATGAAATTTTAAAATGATATTAGAAAATAGATTACACTGAGTAAAATAAACCATGAATCCATTGAAAGTTGGCTGAGGAGCAGCCACAACTCCACTTCTGGTGCCAATTTCGGGTTTAGTCAGCTTTTCCATCACTGTGATCAAAATACCTGACAGGAACAACTTAGAGGAGGGAAAGGTAAATTTGCTTTGAGGGTCAGAGGTTCAGTCCATCTGTGGCCACCTCCAAAGCAGAAACAGCATGGTGGTGGCACCACAGGAACTAGGCGTGCTCCCCATCTCATTGCAGCTGGTAGCAGAGAGAGAGCCAGAGGAAGGGCTCAGAGACAAATACAATCCCAAAGGCCACAGCCCCTGGGGCACACTTCCCACCCCCTGGGACACACATGCCCCACCTCTGAATCCAGCTGTACTGGCTAACACAGGAGCTCCTCTGGGGGACATTTTATATCTCCACCATGACAATCCCTCACACAAATGCCAAAAAGAACAAGCAAATCAACTGTCCTTTAACTGAAAATAAATAAAATTTGGTATATCTCTGAAATGACATTATATCAGGACTAAAAGGAAGGAAGTACAGATGAATAAATAACATGAATGAACCTTGCAAACACTGTGCTAATTATGAGAAGCCAGACACCAAAGCCATGTGTCCTGTGGTTTATGTCAAGTGCTATAATAGGCAAATCCACAGAGACAGAGATTTGTTGTTACCTGGGGCTGCAGGGAGGGAAGGCTGGGGAGTCACAGCTACGGGGTACAGGAGTTCTTTCTGGAGTGATAAAAATGTAGTGAAACTAGGTAGTAATGATGGTCACTCAACTCTGTGACTGTACTCAAAACCGCTTGTGTGTTTCAAAAGGGTGAATTTTATAGTAAAGGAAATTTATCTCCATAAACAAAATAGAAGTAATAAAGTTATGAAATTTTAATCTATTATGAAATAGATGATAAACATCTTATTAAATGTCAAAAATTAAAACATGACAATATAAATTTCTTCCAGAAGCCAGCAGTATCCCTAGAACTCAGAATCCTTAAAATGAAGGTACTCTGTAGCTACATATCAGCAACAAATAGTCTTACATTTTAATTTTAAAAACTTATATCACAGAAGGCACCTAGAATTTAATTTTTAACTAATATACAATAATTGTATGGATATAGTTATAAAAATTGTATGACAACACATTAAACAAACTCTAAATGGAGAGGTTGGTATACAAGTTCATGAAGAGAACTCAATATCATAAACATGGTGGTCCTCCCCAAACTGACCCTATGCTATTTAAAAATCCTTCTACCGTATGTAAAATATTGGTCAAGACAATTATGACTAATTCAGAAAGACATACACTATGTATTATTATATCATATAGTATGGATTATTAGACAGTTCTAGAAACAATTCAAATGACGCTATGCCCATGTATGAAGGTGTCACTGCCCATCTCCCTGTTACGTATGGGGCCGCGTGTGTAGCAGGGTGGGGCCTGAAGGGAACCACACCAAGACCTGTGTGCATGTTTGTGTGCATGACGGAACCTCACTACGATATATGATTATAATGCACCAATAAAACAACTTAAAGGGTACAGGAACAGACCTTTCATATTGTCAAACTTGATCCATAGCAAACAGGGGTAGCCTGGCTGATCTGTGGGGAAAAGATAAACAATTTCACTGGAATAATATCACCTACCTGTGGAAGAAGGTACACATTTCTTCTTTTTTATTTTGTGTATTGAGGATTTAACTCAGGGGCATTCTACCTCCAAGTGACACCCCCAGCCATTTTTATTTTATTCACTTATTTATTTTTGGGAAACAAGGTCTCACTAAGTTGTTGAGGGTCTCTCTAAAGTTGCTGAGGCTGGCCTCAAACCTGTGATCCTCCTGTTTCAGTCTCCCAAGTACTGGAATTACAGGTGTATGCCACCGTACGCAACAAAGGCAGACATTTATGCGTGCAATTTTAGATTACCCAGAGTGGAGGGTGCGAGAGTACTAATAGGAAGGGACATGAATGCTAAATATTCTCCTGCACATAGGACATTTCTGTACTCACAGAACCATACCCAAAATGGCCTACAATGCCCCTGCTTAGAAATGCAGCCTAGTCAATAAATGGTGCTGAAACTATTCATGATGCATATAGAAAACAGGCTTATGTCCTGCTACTTTCCAAAACAAAAGATACTGTCAAAGCTGGATGCAGTGGCTTGTGCCTGTAATCCCAGGTCTTGGGAGGCTGAGACAGAAGGATCACAGTTCACAGCCAGCCTCAGCCAATTAGCGAGGCCCTCTGCAACTTAGTGAGACCCTGTTTCGGAATAAAAAATAGGGCTCGGGGTGTAGCTCAGAAGTAAAATGTCCTGGGTTCAATCCTCAGTACCAAAAAAAAAAAAAAAGAAAAGAAAAAGAAAAATAACAAATGAAGTGAGCGCTTTTGGAGTCATGACTGTAAAACAGAAGATCCTGTTCTGAGGAGACCCACGAGCATGCTTCGAGTACTTTCAAATGACTCATTTAACAGAAAGGATGGAGAATCTGCCACAAGAGAGAAAGAAAGCAAATGTGTTGAAATGATAACATTTGATGAATGTAAGTGAAACGTTTAAGTGTTCATTGTATTATTTTTCAGCTTTTATCTGCAATTTTTCAAATCGAGAAGTTGGGAGAAGTTCCATTTGCAAATGAAGACGCCACTTGACACGCGACAGCAGCCGGCTGGGGAGCGTTCATGTCCTGAGAGTGCCCAGAATCTCCATCAGCTCATCCTCGCAAACACTGGGGACGTGGCCAGTGTCAGAGCGCTTGCCTCGCACGGGTCAGGCCAGAGTTCGGTCACCGCACCGCAAACATTAAAAATTAGAAACTAGTCTAAGCAGGGGGTGATGGAACACACCTGTAATCCCAGTACTTGGGAAGCAGGAAGGAACCCAGGTTCAAGGCCAGCCTCAGCCACTTAGCGAGGCCCTCAGCACCTCAGTAAGACCCTGTTTCAAAATAAAAAGGGCTGGGGGTGTAGCACAGAGGTAGAATGACCCTGGGTACAATCCCCAGTAACACACGGGGGGTGGGGGATCAAGTCTAATCACCTCACTCAGCATCCGGCCAGGCCCACCTCGAGCTGTTCCTGAGCTACAGAGCCCAAAAGCCTTAGGAAAGACACATCCCCCAGACTTGCTTGCAGCGCACACTGTCAGCACGAACTGTGCCATCAGTAGACACACAGGCGAGAGGGGGAAGGTGGAGGAAAGGCTCGGCCATCTTCCTGAAGCTCCTGCTCCTGCAAGTGTGGCCTGGAGGTTTCGTTTTGCGCAGTAGCTCGTCCTGACTTCCGTGTTCTTGAACTCCACTTGCGGGGAAGCCAACAGCCTCCTCCTGAGTGTCAGGCGGCAGCCAACAGTGGTGTTTCCAGCCTTGGCAATTTAGCCAGACCCTGGTTCAAAATGAAAATAAAAATAAAAAGAGCTGGTGGTGTAGTTTAGAGGTAGAATCCTCCTGGGCTCAGTCCCCAGTACCACAATAAACAAAGAAACAAACTAACAAATATCAAATACATAGGGATGATGAGTTTTTCTGTTTCAATCGACATTGTTCTGAGAAACGACACTGCTTTCTTCTAAGAAAAACCATGTAATGAACTACTGTCAACTATGCAAATTGTGCTGAACCTAAAGTAATGTAAAACTCATTTTAACTTCTGGCCTCATTTCATAGTGGCTCAGGAGAATTCTGGGGATGATGAAAATTTACAGTCACAGAACTGTCTACTCTTTCCCACAACAGCAAATAGAATAAAAGGTTTCTTCTGATGTGCTTGAAAACCCATGAATATGCCAGGTGTGGTGATGAACATCTGTAATCCCAGTACTTGAGAGGTGGACACAGGAAGATCGCAGGTTCAAGGACAGCCTCAGCAAAGTGGGAAGACTCTCAGCAACCTAGCAAGACCCTGAAAGTAATGCAGGATGGAGTGAGTTTATGGAGAGGTGATGTTGGAGACAATGTTCCTTGTTAGGAAAGCACATTTGTGTGTGCAGGAGCATACACACACACACACACACACACACACATTAGTTTAAACAAAACAGCCGTTTTCTTTCTTTACCATGAAGGAAATCTAGGTGGACAATTAAGAGCTTGCATGTTGGTTCTACAGTGTTGGATAGTCCTGGCTTAGTTGGTAGGCCACCCCTTGAGAATTTCCCATCTTCTCATGTAGTTTCTTGCTATCTGGCCACCTTCCTGAGAGCAGGAAAGAGGAAGAGAAGAACTAGAAGGACCAAGGGGCTTGGACTAGGGCCAAATAGTGTCTCGCAGTATGTCTGTGTGTTTACATACAAATGTACACTCGTACCACATTTTCTTCACCCGTGCACCATTCGTGGACACTTAGGTTGTATCTCTACCTTGGCTATTGTGCGTAGTGCTACAATAAACAGCGGAGTGCAGGTATTTCTTCCACAAACTGGTTTCACTTGCTTCGGCTACAGACTCAGCAGTGGGATTGGTAGATCATAAGGTAGTCCTGTTTTTAGTTTTTTTAAAGAACCTCCACACTATTTTCCATAATATGTGAGCTTACTTAAATTCCCAGAAGCAGTGGAAGGATTCCTGTTGTCCCCTACATTCTCTCTAATCCTCATTACCTGTGTCATCTTGATAACAGTGTTTCTGACAGGTAGGAGATGTTACTGTGGTTTTCATTTGCTTTTCCTGAATGATTTTAGTGATGCTGAACACTTATTTCCTGTGTCTGTTGGCCATCTGTTTGTCTTCTTTGGAGACTGGCCTACCGGGCTCTTTTGCCCATTGTTTCAGTTCAGTTGTCTTCTTCATTTTGAGTTGAATTCCTTATATGTATTGTGAATACTAACCCATCATCAGATGTATGGTTTGCAGACATTTTCTCCCATCCTTTAGGTTGTCTCTTCACTCTGTTAAATGGCTCCTTTGCTGTGTGGAACATTTTTTACTCTGATTTTCTATTTTTTCCTATGCTCTTGGTGTCATAAAGTGATCACTGTCCACACAGATGCAAAGAAGTTTTCCACCTATGTATTCTTCTAGTATTTCTGAGAAGTGTGTGTCCCCCTCCTCCTTCTCTTCCTCCCTGTCATCATCATCACCATCATCATCACCATCATCATCATCATCATCATGTTCACTGTTCAGCATACATCTGTTCCTCACCTGCCTTCTGAACATGTCTTAGTACTTGGAGTTTTAAAAGCTATTAAGCTGGGCATGGTGGCGCACGCTTGTAATCCCAGTACTTGGGAGGCTGAGACTGGAGGATCCGGGTTCGTGACCAGTGTCAGCTACTTAGTGAGGTCCTCCGCAACTTAGTGAGACTCTGTTTCAAAATAAAGGATAAAAAATATGGCTGGGGATGTACCCCGGAGGTAGAATGCCCCTGGGTTCAATCCCCGGTACCGCAAAAAAAAATTATTTAGATTTTTGGTGCATAGTACCTTCACATGGCTCCAAAGTCAAAAGTTATAGAAAGGATGTAAAGGAGACTTGATGGAGGAAAGAGCTGAAATGATGCTACGCACATGTGCGAAGTTATCAATACCAACTTCAGTAATAGCCACGGGAAAGAGGAGGGAGCAGGACGGGACCCAGAGGATAGGACCCCACGTTCCGCGCACATGTCTCTGTCACTCTGAACCTCATTATGATGTGTAATTACCATGCACAGGAAAAGTGTATCTTTAAAATTATTTCGCTTTTGAGAACATCATGCATTCACATGGTTCCAAAGTCAAAAGTTACAAAACAGGATATGAAGGTGAAAGTCTCTCTTCCACCCCGTCCCTCAGCCACCCAGTTCCCCTCCCTGGAGGCAGCCATTATACCCAGTCACTGTCAGTGACATTGCACTCATGTAGAATAGATTTATATGCATTACTCCACCAAATTTACACAAATGGCAACATACTACATGCCCTGTTTTTCCATTTTCCTTTTTCCAAATTCACTTATTTTTTAACTGATATATGGAATCATATGTATTTGCTATGTTCAGCATGATGTTTTGAAGTATATATATAGTGTGTGGACTTATTAAACCTAGCTAATTAACAAATGCATTATCTTATGTAGTTATCATTTTTGTGGTAAGAAAATTAAACATACATTTTCATTGCATTTTTCAAGAATATATCATCATTAACTATTGTTACCAGGCTGTGCCATAGATTTCTTGAATGTATTTCTCCTATCTAACTGTAACTATGTATCCTTTGACCAATATCCCTTCTACCTCTACCTAACTCCCAACGCTCATCTGTACCATTTCTTGGGAAACGACTGGAAAATGACTAAGATTTGGGACCCAGGAAAGAATAAATTCAGAGGAGTAGTGGCCTACAGACCAACCAACATGGACTGGAACAGTGGTAGAAGAAGGGTTTTTCCACTTAAAAATACATTTTGGAGATCATACTCATACATGAACATAGTTCTTCATTATTTATATGCTTAGATAGCATTTTTGTACAAATGTCCAAAAATGTATTTTGATCAGTCCCTCTTTGCTGAATACTTATGTTAATCCCACCCCTTTGTTAATACCAAAAAATAGTTATAATGAGTAACCCAGTACATAAATCTTTAGAAATATTCATAAGTTCTCAGGGTACAATAGTTAAATCTAAGGGTAAGTATATTTATAAATTTGGTAAGTCTTATCAAACTGCTCTACTAGGACCTATTTCCTTGACTCACATGAATTTAAGTTGCCTCTTGGTCCAAGACTACTCTTCTATACTTTTCTTTATGTTGCTGGAGCCAAGCCTCTGGAGGTTACATTTTTACTTCACCAACCAGCTAAGTGTTTGGTTCCATCAATATGCAATGCTTCTGCCAGAATTTTTTTTAAGTATCTAAAAATGTTTGAAAACAAATTGAAAGGAGTCAGAGGAAAATGACCTGAATCCTTGACATCAATGAAACCACAGGCAATGAAAGCCACCACTCTTGAATGGCATATTTGGTACCGTAAATAACCGCGGTTAAAAATGTAAGCCTTGTAAGCATGCAGAACACTTGTGCGGGCCTGTGTCTGCGGGGTTTAATCCTCCATTCAACCTCATGTTGGTGGGACTCAGTGTCCACCTTCTCACTATAGAAACCACATGGAAGAGAAGTCCCTTCCCTACTCCCCTACCAGCCAGAAAACAGGCTGTCTAGTCCATTTTGTGTTGCTATAACAAAAACAACTGAAACTGGGTGCTTTATAACGAAAAGAAGTTTATCTAGTTCACAGTTTTGGAGGCTGCAAGTCTGAGACTGGGCGGCTCCATCTGTCTCTGGTGAGGGCCCCTTGGCTGCGTCACAACACAATGAGAAAGCAGACAGGGAAGCAGATGCATGCAGAAAGGCTGAGCATGTAGAGTGACCTTGCTTTACAACAACCTGCTCTCCTGAGAGCTCACTCACTCCAAGAAGCCAGCATTAATCCCTACCAAGATGGCCCACATGATCTAATTATCTTCTACTAGGTCCCACCTCTTTTTCTTGGGGGGGCAGTTTCTAGGGATTGAACCCAGGGGCATTCTACCTCGGAGTTACACTCCCAGCCCTATTTTATTTTTTTATTCTGAAACAGGGTCTCACTAAGCTGCCGAGGGTCTAGCTAAGCTGCTGAGGCTGGCCTCAAACCTGCAACCCTCCTGTCTCAGCCTCCCAAGTACTGAGATTATAGGTGTGCACCACCACCATGACTGGCTGGCCCCACTTCTTACAGGTCCCACCACCTTGACTTAGCGGTCAAGGGCATTCGATTGTCACAGTGTCACAATGCTTATGGTCAAGTAACCTTTATCTTACTTACTCCAAAGTGCAAGGGTAATGATGCTGGCACTTTTATTGCAGTATATTATTATAGTTGTTCTATTTTATTATCGTTGTTCATCTTTTACCATGCTTAGTTTATAAGTTTAGTTTTTCATAGGTGTGGTATCTATAGGATGAAACATTGCATCTATGGGAGTCTTGGAATGTATACCCCATAAAAAGGGGGGACTACAAATGTAAATTTACATATTTTAAGAATGGACTGAAAGAGGTGTGTTTGTTTCTCCGTGTAGCTCCTGATGTCTTACTATTCGGTACCTAGAACAGTAACTATTACATATTAATTGTGAATTGTACCCTATAGCATTATAAAGCTTTTCCGGTTGATATTTTTAGGCTTAATGTCCATTCTGGCTGACACTCGTGCTGCATGTCTCCTTATCTGTATACATTTATCTGGTGTATCTGCTTACGAGTCTATTTCCATCTTTCTGAATCACTTCGTTTTGATGTGTTTCTTGTGTGCAACATGGAGTCGTATTCCATTTTGTGATCCAATCTTTTTCTTTTCATAGAGGAGTCAGTACATTTATATTTGTTGATAGATGTTTGCTTTAGTTCTATCATAGTATTATATGTTATGAATTTTCATTTTAAATTAACATTATTTTAAGTAATTTGCTATGTAGTTTTTTCTCTTTCTTCTTTGTGTATATGTAGTTCCAATATTAAGAAAGATGTTCATTTGTGTTCTAGTGTTTTATAACTTTATGTAATATCCTTAATGTACTTATTACCTATAATCCCTATTATAAGTAATGATATAACTAATACATTACCTTCTATTATCCCCTTTGCATCCTCTCCCTAACACCCAATTTTAGCTCAAAGTAAATCATTCCTTAGTATTTATTTTGCACTGTTAAATATTCTTATTTACTATTTGTGAACTTGTAGGTATTATTTGTGAACATGTAGGTATTCATGAACTTGTCAGTATTATTTTGTGAACTTGTAGGTATATGTAAACTTGTAGATATTAGTATCTCACCTACAAGGATATATCAAATTGTTTTAATTAGGCAAATATTCTAATTTGGATTCTCAACTTTCAGAAAGTAGCATCACCATCCCACTTCAGCTTCTCTGTCATTGAAGTCATGTGGTTGTACATATATGGGAAATGAAAGACAGGGTCCTGATGATACCATAATGAACTACATTATGACGTGAGAATACAATGCACCAATAAAAGTATTAAAAAGTGAAATCTTGAACTCTTTATCTGTCACTTAGTAACAGTTTAGTTGTACCAATAAATGGATTAGCAAGTCTTGAAAGATAAGCCAGTGTTCTTGGTTTTCAATGAAATTATGGATTGCCTAGCTTAATTTATTGGTCAGACTCCCCTATTGGATTTCAGTGAGCCCCCAATTGGCTTTCGATGAGCCCTCCATCCATGGTTCTTGTTGAATTACATTTTGTGTACTCTCAGTGAAAGAACCATCTCCTGACATATTAAGACCCCTAGACCTTCATTAAGCCAGCTCTACTAGAAACACAGCCTCGCCCCTGACCTTTGCCCTAGAGGCAGGCTGCTCCAGGAACTAGCTAAACCACTAGTAGATATGAGATAGGATCACGATAAACAACATTGTTGTAGGAATTGGTTAATCACTGATGTTTAACAACAGAATGGTAAAAATAAGCTTATAAAAATTCCTCCACGTACCTCGCTTTGCCCTACCCCCCCCTTTTTCTTCTGCTGTTGTATCTTTAAATACCCTCGTCTCCCCTTGCTGAGGGTCGAGCTCCTCTACTCCTGCGTGAGATATGAGCTCGGCCCCAGTGCACTGGTTCCTTCAATAAACCTCGTGCGTTTGCAGCAAGTCGGTGTCCTGAGAGTTCCTGGGTCGGCGCTGGGTCCCGTGGCTAGAGCGGGGGATCCCCTCTAAAACGGGGTGCCTTTCATCAGAAACTTTGTTCTTGATATGGTTGTCATTAATTCACTATCAGAGCAAGGGAAGTCATCCCACATAATAAGGAAATGAAACTTTCAGTCACCAGAAGTCCCTCTGCTAAAAGCACAGACAACGGTATGTGGAAGGGCGGGAGGGGGGTTGGCAATATTCCTCACTCACTCTCCCTCCTCTGTGGGACCTGACTAGTTAGAACAAATACAAGGAGCCAAAAGAGGTTGAAATACCATTACATCTTTATTAATAGTAACGCTGAACAGGGAACTATGTCAGGATTCACTCACTCCCTTCCTCCCTGAATCCTAACTTGGCCCAACAATTAGGCAGAAGAAGTTAGAAATGAAATAGGGGATAGGAGAAGTTAGAAACGAAATAGCACAGACCTGGCTCATCCTTACCAAGACTCACCTCACTTCATTACCAACAGGCCAGTGATAAAGACGCTGGGCACACCTCCATCAGTGACCAACTTTTCAGTCTCCTTCAATCTTACCTGTCCAGTGAATCAATTCTCCTCTCCTAGTGTGGACCTAGTGAGAAAGCAAAAATAGAAAGTGCCCATGTCTGAACCCTTCCTGGCAAGTGGAATCCTTTGATAGAGACCACTAGCTATCTACACAACAGCCATTTCTCCCTTCTCCCTCACAGCAAAATTCCATTTTGTTTTCAGAATGAAAATGTTCTCCAGTTAAATGCTAAGTTTCTTAACCTCCCTTGCAAGTAGGGGTTGCGACGGACCAGCTCAGCCAGAGAGCAGAGACCGATGGGACAGGGATCTCGGGAAGGTGGGCAAGGAGTCGGCGATGAGTGACAAACAGACACAACTCAAGGAAGTTGCATCTGAGTGTAATTTGCAAAGTTTCAGGCAAGGATTTTATACACAATGATTAAGGAAACAAAATACATCATCAGCTGATTGTTCATGCCTGTGGTTTATACAATCTTAATGTTTTTTAAGAAATAACAGTGCAAAGCTATGAGAGCAGATAATCGTCAGAGCATACGTGAGGTTTGGCATAATATTGTGGGCGGCTGCTAGACGTAACAGTGCAAATCGTCAGAGCATACGTTTCATTTGGCATAATGCCGTGGGCGGCTGCTAGACATAGTTTTGGCACTAGACTATCTATGATGAGAATTGGGGTTATGGCTACAGGATAAGAGTTCAAAGTTTAACATAGTGCCTTTTATCGCTTTCTTACTATAAACTTTTATAATTTCCTTTGTTCTAAATTTCTAAATCTTTTTTAGACCATCTCCAAAATCATATCCATGAAGTTTCCACAAAAAGTTCTTTCTGTTGTTAACTCATCTACAACTGTCCTTGAGCCTTTCTCTGTTTTTTCTGGGCTAATGTA
>PVJS01041361.1:0-17936 GCA_004027185.1 Glis glis
CACCTCTCTCTCTCTCTCTCTCTCCCCCTCTCTCTCTCTCTCTCTCTCTCTCTCTCTCTCTCCCTGTCTCTCTCTCTCTCTCTCTCTACTTAGTGAGGCCCTCCGCAACTACGTGAGACCCAGTTTCAAAATAAAGTATAAAAAAATAGGGCCAGGGATGTAGCACGGAGGTAGAACGCCCCTGGGTTCAATCCTCAGTACCGCAAAAAAAAAGAAAAAAGAATAAAAAATAGGGTTGGGTGTATATCTCGGAGGTAGAGTACCCCTGGGTTCAATTCCTAGTTCCACAAAGAAAAGACTCAAATATTCAACTTTAGATTGATTTTTTTTATCTTTTTAGCATATAAATACTTAAACTATTGTAACCGTTAGCATTTATTTATAACTATTTAAGTGGAAAATTAGGATACAAACTTGTCTATTATTTCAACTATGTTAAATATATAAAAATGGTTAGAAGGAAATATCCTCAGATGTTAACAGTGGTTATCTCAATGAGTAATGAAATTAATAGTTATTGCTTAATTCCGTAAGTACTTTATGTGTACAACCTCATTTGGGTTGTGTAAACAAGCCTATAAGTAAATAGTGATGTATTATTTAAAAATGAATCTCATATTCTGTTGGTCTATATGGTTGGCCATCAAAAAATAAAAATATTGCTGGGTATGGAGGTGCACACCTGTAGTTCCAGTTCTTGGGAGAATGAGACAGAAGGATGTAACAGGTTCAAGGCCAGCCTCAGCAACTTAACAAGACCCTGTTTCAAAATAAAAAGGGCTGGGGGTGTGGCTTGGAGTTAGAATGTCCTTGTGCTCTATCCCAGGAAAGAAAGTAGGAAGGAAGGAAGGGTTTTTTTTTTTATTAAAATGGGTTGTATAATACAAAATATTCATGTAGATTTGGCCATATAATCTGTTAATGCAAAATGAAATAGTGTTTTTCTTTTCTTTTCTTCAAAAAAAAAAGGAAATTGTATTTAGGTTCTATAAATACCAATATTCCAGGCCCAGAAAATGATAATTATCAATTACCACCTCTTACAGTCCTGAGGAAATCAGACACTCCTTGTTTTAGTCAGCTCTTTCATCGCTGTAATCAAAATATCTGACAAGAACAACTTAGGGGAGGAAAGGTTTTTTGGGTTCGTGGTTTCAGAGGTTCCTCTCGTCGTCAGCAGGCTCCAACACAGAACTACCATCGCAGCATGACCGAGGAAAGCTGCTGCAGAATGAGAGGAAGGGGCCAGGAACCCGGATAGTCCTCGAGGCCACGCCCCCAGTGCCCGCCTCCCGCCTGCGGCCACGCCCCACCCCTGAACTTTGCTACCTTGCCTGCACAGGAGCTGTTCTGGTGGACGGTCCATATCTTTTTTTTTTTTTTTTTTTTTTTTTTTTTTTTGAGGTACTGAGGATTGAACCCAGGGGCAATCTATCTCTGAGCTACATCCGCAGCCCTATTTTTTATTCTTTATTTTGAAACAGGGTCTCACTATGTTGCGGAGGGCCTCATTAAGTAGCTGAGGCTGGCCGCGAACCCGGATCCTCCAGTCTCAGCCTCCCAAGTACTGGGATTACAAGCGTGCGCCACCACGCCTGGCTTGGACAGTCCATATCTAAACCATAACACTCCACACCACGCACGCACACACGCACGCACACACGTATGCACACACTTCTCTTTAATTATATACTTCAAGGCAGCAGTTCTCAAAGTGTGGTCCATAGTCTCTGTGGGATCACCAAAACTTCGCAGGGGTCTTTGAGTGGGGACTCTTCATAGTGACACAGCCATTTCATTATGTTGGCATGCTGGCACAGAACAGCGGGGGCTGAAGTGGCCCAGTGGGCCAAACTGTTAGCGCCGTGGCACACGGGCCAGTCTGTTAGCCTCGTACTGTTCTGGTCGTATCCTTCACCACCGTGTATTTGCAGTTTAAAAAACCCAGAACCATAAAAATCAAATCTGTTTTCAGTAAAACCGTTGATTGTGTCACGTCTTCACCCTGAGTACTCATCCCTCTGACACGCGTACACTCAGCCCACTCTAGAAGCAGGGAGATGGTTTAGGAAAAGCAGGGGGCGACTGAGCGCGCTGGGGCTGCCCTGGCAGCCTTGTTCTTCACAGAATGCCGTTTTACCGGAAAGATTCATTGACATTCAGACTGGAGCATTCAGCAGACAGTTTCTAGAAATGATAAGGTGAGTCTGTCATTTTAAAGAAAATGACTGACAGATTTTGTTGCAGTGAGAAAACTTGAGCTTTCAAGTGAAAATTAGGATTTAGAAAAATGAATCCCTGCGACCAATGAATTTTAAGGTAACAGAATATGAAAAACACATTAGCAGGCTTACAGTTCCACAGGGAACTAACCTGTAAGAAATGTATGCCAAGTATTGCCATAGTAATAAAGAATATTTATAATTATCTAAAAAGGTTATTAGAATACTCATCCTTTTCCAGTGCCACTTTCTTGTAAGGCCAGAGTTTCTTCGTGTATTTCAACCAGAATAACCCATCATAGGAGTTCAGATACAGAAGCAGATAAGAGTCTTCATTTTGTCTATTAAACCATATAAAAATATATTAACATGTAATGGGATTATTGGTATTTTTAATGGATTAACAAATTCATATTAAAATTGTTTTATTTTAGCCAGGCTTGGTGGCGCATGCTTGTAATCCCAGTACTTTGGGAGGCGGAGACCGTAGGATCCGGGTTCGCGGCCAGCCTCAGCTCGCTCTCTCTCTCTCTCTCTACCTAGTGAGGCCCTCCACAACTTCGTGAGACCCGGTTTCAAAATAAAGTATAAAAAAATAGGGCCGGGGGTGTAGCGCGGAGGTAGAACGCCCCTGGGTTCAATCCCCGGTACCGCAAAAAAAAAAAAATTGTTTTGTTTTATAATATGCTGAATAACAGTAGCCACAACCCACATAAACACAAACTTTTTGGCAGCCTCAAGAAATCTTAAGATACAACAGGATCTTGAAACCAAAAAGTCTGAGATCTGCTGCTATACGGTCTTGTGACTCGGTGTGGCCTGGCATCCTTGGAATTGCAGAGGCTGCAGCCTCGCCCCAGACCTCCTAAATGTGAACCTGCGGGCAAGTCGTGAGGTGTCCTGTGCACTGAGAAGCACGGTCTTCTGGGACCCGGAAGCAGTTTCAGGCAGGCAGTGCAGTGCAGCAGGGAAAGTGGACACCCAGAGAGCCCTTCTTTTTCATCTTTTCTTTCCTTTTTTTCTGTTGTTTTTTGTTTTTGTTTGTGTTTTGTTTGGCCCTACTGGGAATTGAACCCACAGGCACTCTGCCACTGAGCTGCATCCCTATCCCTTTTTAATTTTTATTTTATTTTATTTTATTTTTTTTTTGCGGTACTGGGGATTGAACCCAGGGCATTCTACCTCTGAGCTACACCCCCAGCCCATTTTTTATTCTTATTTTGAAACAGGGTCTCAATAAGTAGCTGAGGCTGGCCGCAAACCTGTGATTCTCCTGTCTTAGCCTCCCAAGTACTGGGATTACAAGCATGCGCCACCACACCCGGCTTTCATTTTTAATTTTGAGACAAGCTGGCCTCGAACCTGAGAGCCTCCTACCTCAGCCTCCCAAGTATTTGGGATTACAGGTATATGCCAGCACTCCTGGCTCAGCTTCCCCTCTTCCTAAGTTCTTTGGTTTTCGGGCTATATTCTCATACAGTTTAGCTGTTTGAAGTTGCTTGAAGGACTAGCAGAAATCTGGACTCAGAAAGGGTGAGCCACTCAGGGGAAGAAGACGCATCAGTTGGCGAAGCCTGCAGCACCACCAGCACCTTCTGCAGCAGTGTTCAGCCCAGACACCTGCTTGTTCCTGGGAAACGTTAAGCGGTGTTCGTGCCTCATCTCTGGTTTTCTCTTGTCCTGAAAGATAATCACCACTGCTACAAACTCAAGATAGAAAATGTAGACAAAAAGAATCTCGCTTAAAAGTTTAGTTGTAGATTTGTGTCTATCTCAAAAGCAATTTTTACCTTTTAATTACATCACCCATTTGATACTTAGTTCTATCAAAAACATGCATGTAATTCTGATCCACATAGGTAATCACTTGGGGTGTCACTTACACGAAACATTCATGAAATCAATCAGTCTTTGTGGATTTAGCATTGTGGCAGAGCAGACTGTTTTAGACATTTTTAGGAGGGTTTGCTGCTCAGTCTGAGTTGGTGACTAAACACAGTATGTTTGGATTAAGCATACAACCAGACAGTATAATATAAACTGTTGTAACAAGATCATCCATTTCTAAGCCTTCATAACTGTTTTATTTTCTTCTTGTTTTTAGGGTGAATCTGTAAAATATTTCCTGGATAACTTGGATAAACTTGGAGAACCAGTAAGTTTTAAAACTAGATGTTTGTGTTTATATTTAAAAGCAGTTGTCAAGATATTAATGAAAAATTTAGGGGCATCTTGTTGGGAAACTTAGAAAAGTTATGTATTAGCGAGGCGTGGTGGCGCACGCTTGTAATCCCAGTACTTAGGAGACTGAGACAGGAGGATTGCAGGTTCGTGGCCAGCCTCAGTTACTTAGTGAGGCCCTCCCCACCTTAGTGAGACCCTGTTTCAAAATGAAGAATAAAAATAGGGCTGGGGGTGTAGCTCAGAGGTAGAATGCCCCTGGGTTCAATCCCCAGTACCGCAAAAAAAAAAAAGAAAGAAAAGTTATGTATTAAGCTGTTAGCTTCTTCTCTTTTTCCATAGTGGCAGTAGTCTGACTCATCCTGCTTTATTTTAGAGTGATTGGTAGCTAAGAATATTGAATGATTTACATTTTTTCTTAATAAGAGAATATTTTTCAGTTGCGATACTTTTTTTTCCCCTTCACAAGCCTCTGCCAATTTTCTTGAGGAAATAAACTCATAGAAATAAACCTGTCGAGAGAAAGATTTATATTTGAAGATGTACATTATCTGTTATCTGTCAGTGTTGTTGAGTTTTTTTTTGTGTGTGTGTGGTACTGGGGATTGAACCCAGGGGCGTTCTACCTCCGTGCTACACCCCCAGCCCTATTTTTATACTTTATTTTGAAACTGGGTCTCACAAAGTTGCAGAGGGCCTCACTAAGTAGAGAGGGGGGGGAGAGAGAGAGAGAGCTGAGGCTGGCCGCGAACCTGGATCCTCCGGTCTCCGCCTCCCAAAGTACTGGGATTACAAGCGTGCGCCACCACACCCGGCTCTGTTGAGGGTTTTTATAAGCAGAAATAGAACACAGTGGATTGCTTAGTTTCCAAGCATTTCCACAAACACCGTTTCCCAGTTCAGGACTTCTTTGTGTTGAATTACACGTGGTGGGCTTGGTCCTGGAGGCCTGCCCAGGGGACTCCACAGGGTAGGAGAGGGGTCGCACTTGGAGAGAGATCTCTAGCTTCCCAGGACCCATGGCAGGCCGAGAGCACCACTTGTCTGTGCTCTGAATTGGACGAAGATGGAAGAGGTCATTGAAACTAAGGTTTCTGCTGCTTAGCAAATGTCTGAAAGCCATTGCTCTAGAGTCAGTTGTTACTCCATTTAGTGAAGGTTCGTTTGCTTCCTTGTACAGTAAAGGTCTTTAATTTTAAAAATATAACAGAAGAAAAGCACAAAATGAACCTGTTCCCAGTAGGAAAGTAGAATACTGATGTTATTAGGACATGTGAAACAGCAGCACCTCCCCTCCTGTGACCAGCATGTAGCTGGGAAGGAGGGAGAAGGAGCCTGGGTGTGATGCACTTCTGTCATCCATTTTGTACATATCGGGCACGTCTCAGGATTGCATTTGCTGTCTATTTCTTAACAAGTCCCAGGGCCACTGAAAGTCTTGTGCGCTGAGCCCTATGACATTCCGCAAGATGGAACAACACAGGGGTCAAGGACATGGGCTCTACAGCCAACTGCCTGGGTTCCTGTCCCAGCGACATCCCAGACTGGCGCTGTGTGACCTCAGGGGTCTCTAAACTGCAGTTTCTTCATCCATAACATGGGATGATAAGAGAACCCAGGTCGCAGGTTGTGGGCCATTTCATGAAATAAGCCCTGAAGGTGAGGTAATGTACTGAATGCCCAGTGTTGGCCGTTTAGTTCTTTGATCCCTACATTTAAGGAGCTCAGTCTAGTCAGACAGAAGTAACATACATAAAACAACTAGGAGACAAATGATATTGATCACAAAGATAATAGTAGTTCATGGCTGGGATAGTTAGAGCTAGTGCCTGAGAGTAACCGGAGCTAAACTGCCTGCAGGGCGGGTTGCACTTTGATACGCAAGGGATGTGGCGCAGAAACATTGCTGGGTGTGTGTAGTTTTGGGAGGCATGTCTGTCTGGTGGAGGATGGGTGAAGTGTTGGACTCTAACTTGTAAGAGCAAATGTCTAGACGGCAGCGGCTTGAGTTTGTATCCATCGACTGGACTTGCATCGCTGTGCGTCGGTGTGCATGGGTGGACATGTCACAACACTTGGAGAAGCTTCGTGCCGGTCTTGCTGTGCGGCGGTGCACTTCAGCCAGCAGTGCAGGGCAGAGTCTGCATAAGCAGCGCCTGAAAGTCGGGCAGTAGAGTTTGGATCTGATACAGTGAGACCCTTGGAGTGGCCTAGAGATGGATCCAGGAGACAGGAGACATTCGAGGCAAAGAAACTAGTGATGAGATGACAGTCCTCGCCTGAGAGGATGCACAGGGGCAGTGGGGATAGAGGAAAGGAGCATGAAACGGAAGAGCCAAAGATGGTGGATGGCAGGAGGTGATGTAAATAGGACGCGATAAGGAAGCGCCCAAGGGGCCGGGAGACGGGGCAAGAAGGAGAAAGGAAAGGGCGCTAGTGGGACTTGGAGGAGCTGGGCGGGGGGCGCGGGTTTCCTACTGCGCATGCGTGTCTCATTGAGAAGACTGTCAAGTGGACATGACTGGTGAGCACCGGAACAGGAGCGGCCCAAGCGCAGCATGCTGAGTCTTCCGCCTTCGGCCAGCCCTCTCTCCAGCAGGCCAGGGTGCAGTGTGGTGGACACAGTAGTAGTAACAACTGACATAGACTCTGTGCAGACACCGTTCCTACACACTTCACACGGTTATCTCACCTGTCTTCACGGCCACCCTCTGTGGATCATCTCTACTTTACAGTGAGGGAAGCGAGACACGGAGAGGTTGAATGCCTTGCTCACGTTCACACAGCTAGTATGTGGTAAGGCACACCCTTTTTTCTTTTTTTTTTTTTTTTTTTGGTGGTGCTGGGAATTAAGCCCAGGCGTATTCTACCTCTGAGCTACATCCCCAGCCCTATTCTTTAAATTTCTATTTTGAAACAGGGTCTTGCTAGGTTGATGAGAGTCTCACTACTTACTGAGGCTGTCCTTGAACCTACGATCCTCCTATCTCAGCCTTCCAAGTACTGGGATTAAAAGCGTGTGTCACCATGCCCAGTTTTTGTTTTGTTTTGGTAGTGGGGAATTGAACTTGGGGACATTCTTCTTCTGAGCCACACCCTATCCCATTTTATTTTTTATTTTGAAACAGGGCCTCACTAAGTTGCTGAGGCTGACCTTGAACCTACAATCTTCCTGTTTTAGCCTCCCAAGTACTGAGATTATAGGCGTGCGCCACCATGCTGGCCTAAGAATCATACTCCTAACCAACACTCTCTTCTGCATTTAGCACTTGGTTACATTGTCCTATAGTCTGTGCTTCATGTGAATTAGACTTTAGCTTCCTAACTAGATTGTTGGTTCATTATAAAGACAGTAATAGAGCTTTTTTTTTTTTGCACGGTACCGGGGATTGAACCCAGGGACGTTCTACCTCCGAGCTACACCCCCGGCCCTATTTTTTTATCCTTTATTTTGAAACCAGGTCTCACGAAGTTGCAGAGGGCCTCACTAAGTAGCTGAGGCTGGCCATGAACCCAGATCCTCCGGTCTCAGCCCCCCAAGTACTGGGACTACAAGCATGCGCCACCACACCCGGCTGTAATAGAGAACTTTTTATTTTTGTAGTTAGAAAATGTTCAGAAAGTTCAGGGTGACACATTTCTGAAGTAGGCGGCACAGACCTTGTAAACTGGGACCACCTTCTGGAAGCAGCTAGGCTTTAAGTGCCGAGGGTCATTAAAATATGTCTACCCTTGACTTCATAATCTTATTTTTATTTTCATCTCAGGAAGTATTCCAAATGAAAAAATGCTACGTGAGAATTTTAATTGTAGTATTCCTGTTAATGTAAAAAGTTAACAACAACCTAAATGACCACTAGTAGGGAAATGTTAACGTGAATTATAACACATTAATGCATTTGATGTGTTTTATAGTTTTGTTTAAATGAGGTAGGACAGTACTGATATTTGGAATATAGTTCTTGGTAAAATGTTGAGCAAAAATATGGAGGCAGCCAAAAAATTGTGTCCATTTGCTGATTATCGATAAAATAGCTGTGTATGTGAACAAAAGCCAGAAGAAATTGTGGAAAAGCCAATAGTTATTGGCGTCCTAGTTATTTAGTGCATGGCTGCGGGTTGCCAGTAACTAAACACGGCCTGCTTGTTTTCATTCTTAATTCTGTTGCATCATTTTGAGGAGGTGAGTACTCATGCTGTAGTGAAATTTCAAAATCGTATTACACCACTTGGAAAGTGCAAGCAGCATTGTGAATAACAGCACTGTTTTAAATCCTGCCTTGATTTTTAAAATATTTTGATCATGACGAGCATGAAAACCTCTCCTATTCACAGACTGTCGAAAGCTGTGTCAGTGTTGGGATTGAGTTTCATTACGTAAGGAAGTGTCCTGTCGGGGTGTCTCTGGGGACTTGTTCAGGATCGTACAGCCGGCTGCTCAAGAGCTCAGGAGGAGCTCAGCTGGACTTTGCAAGGACCCTCCTCCGAGTACACAGGCCAGGCGCGATCCCCTCCCGCTCACAGGCAGGGGTGTCACGCGCAGCGCAGGTGACCAGTTGTGAGTTCTTGGGTCAGTGAATGAGAAAGCTGGAGCATAGCTGCTTGGACTGTACCCTGGAAACAGACCTAGCGAGTGGCCCAAAGTACATGTGGTTAGATACAGTAGAGAAAGTGGTTTCCATGCATGAAATACAGCAGCAGTGGTCGCGTGGAGCTGGATCTGTGTCAGGAAGGGGTGATGCAGAGGGAGGAGCACTTAGCACCAGGGCTTCGAGAGGAGTGGACGGTGATCCTCGGGGATTGCACTGGACTCAGATGCCGCTGCTTTTCATAGAGGTGCAGGGAGCAGCATGGAGACACGACGCGTGGCCAGTGAGGTCGGTGGCTGGACCTAGAAGTGAGCAACAGTAGGGTAAGGGGAGGTTGAGGGAGGATATGCTGTAGTGGGGGCAGGCGAGTCAACCTGTAGGTAAGATTTCAGCTTAAGTGTGAGTAGTATTGCAAGGTGGAAACAAATTGTAGCTGCTGGTCATTTTGCAGTGAAGATTTATTTACTTATTTATTGGTGGCCCTGAGATTGGACTCAGGGGTGCTCTACCACTGAGCTACATCCCCAGCCCTTAATTTTTTTTTTCCTTTTTGAAAGAGGGTCTCACTAAGTTGCTGAGTCTGGCCTTGAACGTCACAGTGAATTTTGAAGCAGTCTTTGTAAATTAACATTTAAATTTTTCATGGCATTTTTAAAATGAGAATAGCAATAGTATTGAGGCTTTTAAGTGTCAAGAAAATATCTTTTATAGATCATTTCATTTATATTTCCATTCAGTAGGCTAGTTAGGAGTCCATTAGAAATTCTAAATATTGCTTCTGGGTTACTAAGTATGAAACTGTTTTTTCCTTTGCAGGATTACATTCCATCACAGCAAGATATTCTGCTTGCCAGAAGACCCACCAAAGGCATTCATGAGTACGACTTTGAAATTAAAAATGTTCCTTTCAAAATGGTTGATGTAGGTGGTCAGAGATCAGAAAGGAAACGTTGGTTTGAATGCTTCGACAGTGTGACATCGATACTTTTCCTTGTTTCCTCAAGTGAATTTGACCAGGTGCTTATGGAGGATCGACTGACCAATCGCCTTACAGAATCTCTGAACATTTTTGAAACCATCGTCAATAACCGGGTTTTCAGCAATGTCTCCATAATTCTCTTCTTAAACAAGACAGACTTGCTTGAGGAAAAAGTACAAATTGTGAGCATCAAAGACTATTTCCTAGAATTCGAAGGGGATCCACACTGCTTAAGAGACGTCCAAAAATTCCTGGTGGAATGTTTCCGGAACAAACGCCGGGACCAGCAGCAGAAGCCCTTGTACCACCACTTCACCACTGCCATCAACACGGAGAACATCCGCCTGGTCTTCCGCGATGTGAAGGACACCATTCTTCACGACAACCTCAAGCAGCTTATGCTGCAGTGATGTACAAAGACTGGCTGTCTTAATACCTTTTTGTGTTCTTGAGTGTTTTCTGTATGTCTTGTTTTGTTTTTTAAAATAGCAGTTTACAAGAGGAATTAGACAAACCTTGATTATTCTGTGTTTAACTTCTTGGAAATCTTCGTCCTCCTGCGGCCTTTGGTTTGTGGCTGAAAGCTGCTGAATGACACACCGCCGGCATCTGCTGGAACGCAGGCTGTGCGTGGCCTCGCCTCGCCTCCATTCAAGTTCAGTTGTAACTTCCTGGCCAACCTCAGACTAGGTGTATTTCAGGTTTTAGATTCTTCCACCTCTTAAACTGAATTTTTTTTTGTAGTGCAAGTATAGACAGTACTCTCGATACTTGTAGAAATGAGGTTAGGAATATTCCGCTCTAGGACAGGTAAGAGGTCTTCAGTTTGCCTTACAAGAGCAGTGACCCTTGTGGCCTGGCTTTAGAACGACTTGGGAAAGGGCTCTTGGAAAAAGGTTGGATCTAAGGAATGGCATTCTGTCTGTCTACACAGGTTTAGCCTTCATGTGTTTGTAATTGCTTACATATGCAACAGTTGTTTGGTTTTGAAATTTCTATGGTCTCTGAAGGTAATGTGCTTAGTGTTTTAAAGTTTACATGAGGATTTCTGGTCATGTGCAAATAAGTTCACAAATGGGAGGGAAAAAAGAGATGCTGTTATTTAGTAGTGGGTTCAAAAGTAACAAGTGAAGTACAATTTGCCTTTTTCCTATTTAATTATCATGTAATTGAATGTGCCATATATGAGGCATTTGGGCCACAGCAGCAACTAAAAACTGCAAGTGCCTGTTCCAGAATCGGTGTGTGTTACTGTCCCAATTGACTTCGCTCCGTACTAGAGGAAATCAGGAACTTCCCGCTCTCCTTCCTTCTGTCCCCTGTCCAGTCCCCAGCAGCTCCAAGCTGTGGCATGTAAGGGCTTGTTTATTTGGAGCTTGCCCAGGGCAGTGCTTTCCAGTCACTCTTCAAGAAGGCATTATTCAAGACTCCTGTTCATTCTTGGTGTGTCTCTAAAGGATACAGTATGTACATGTTGTATAATTATTGTTTATGAGATGCCAGCTTTGTTGAGGTACCTTTTAAATGTTTTAAAGAATGCTTCTAAGGATAAGTAGTAATTTTTTAGTTCACACCTAAAGATGATTACATTTGACCTCCCCCTGTGGGGGGGAGGGGAGGTCAAATTACCAAATTAAACTGTGCCCAAGAAGTAGCTTTGTGATTACAGATCAGTTCATAATGAACTCAGCCCAATGTCTGGTTTGCAGTACTAAAAATACTCCCGTGTAGGTTATGTGTAGTGTTAACATTGGATTGGAGGTACAGATGTACAGGCTGGTGATGTTTGCAAAGTGTGGCAGCTTTTCTGCTTTTCCTGATCCTTGTGATTAAGACTGTGATATCTGTCACTTTACTGTATAGCTGACTGTGTTCTCAGGTATTTTATGGTCCTTGAAAGACTGGTCAACATGGTGGATCACCTAGCCTTTCTAAGACAGTGGCTCTGGGTCTGTCCTGCCGTCAGGTGTGAGAGCTGGGCCTTGCTAACCAGGGATTTGTTCTCGACACACCTGGCTTTTCTTCATTTGAAGTTTCACTGTTTTTGTCTGTATAAATTCCAGTGTTTTCATGCCGTGGTAATGCATGAGCTTCAGACATGTAGCCCAGCATCATAATGCAGATGTTCATAGTATAATTTGTGCAAGTTTGAATAGTCCTACTAGTGCTTCTTGCCAAAAAGAATATGTTGTTTAAATTCAAAGGGTTAGCTAACTCCAGTGCTCATGACTTTGTATGTGCACAGTAACATTTGATCTGTTTGATATAGAGTCTAGATGTAAATTTAGCAAATAGTTTTATGGAATGGCCAAGACATTTAGCTCCAGTGAATGCTGAGCTCAGTGCCCTATAGAAAGTGGACACTCAGTCTTATTTAAGTTATATTCAGACCTGTGATAAGAACCATAAATATTGCCTGACAAAGCAGAAATCACCAAGTTCCCCATTGTAACGACCATGAAGAAATACTAAAACACCAGCTAGAAATGGTGACATTTTGGGCATTTGCAATTTTATTCTAATGCATGTGATGCCTCAGAATCAACATTCTTTTAAAATAAGATCTAGAATATATCTTGAGGCAGCAACTTCTGTTTAATTTATACAGCCTTGTCAAGACATTTGATAGAACTGCGAGGTTCAACCTAAAGGCTTTCAGTCCACATGTTTTTATATGCTGTATTTTAAAACCATTTGAAAGAAGTCTTACACCTATATCATGAAAACCAGATTCTTTTGAATTGAAATACCACTATATAAAGAGGGAGATGAAATTTAATGAACGGAATTGAAAAGGTGCTCATAATTTGTACTATGCTAACTTCCCCCAGTTGCTAAAAAGTAATTCGGATTTAAAGTTTTTTGATGTGTTCAGTTTTCCAAATCTTTGGTTATGATTTGGAATGAAATGTGCCTAATCCTATATTACTTTCTGTTCTTAAATCAGAATGCCTTCTCATTTATCTGAAGAAATGCCACGCAAGTGTCTTTGTTGACCTTGAAGAAATAATAATAATATACAGTTGCCTTACAAATCAAAGAACACATTTAGACCTTAATTTTTTACAGGGAAAGGGTTTTGTCAAATGTTTCCTGAAGATCTGTGTAATTCAAGGCATGCATGTGCCACTTAAATGTTATTTTTAATAGCCTGAGTTGCTGTTTTCTGCCAAATATTATATTAAATTGAACTCTTCATTTCAATTTTATGATCTGGGAAGGGCGCTTGGTAGCTAGGGTAAAACTGCAACCAAAGAAGACAGCGTGGAGTGAAAAGACCGTTCATTTTGTTTTCCTGTAAGTTGCATTGACGGGCACTTCTGGTGGCGAGGGTCCTCCGGCTGGTCTCTCAGGTCGGGGCTGTCGTTGGAATTCTTGTTCAGTGGTTGGTGTAGAGTAGGAGGAAGTGGGACCTCCTTAATACCAGAAAGGATGAGAAGTATTGATTTAGAGTCAACAGAAATCTCGTGCCCTGTAATTATACCTTAACTCACTGTCTACCCACGTACTTGTATCTTATGCTTTTGATAAAAATGTATTTTTCAGCATTAGTACCTATATCCGGTTATGCCTTATTTATATGAAGAATAAAGTTAGCAAGTCATGCTGTTATGTCTAGAAACTCAAATCACTATTTGAGAAACCCTCAAATTGGTGCTTTCATTATTTAATGATACATTTAGACAAAACCCCAAACAAGCCATTTGAAACAAGATGCTCTCTCTTGCAATTTGTAGCCATGTTATTTCCGTGTATATGTAATGAGAAGGCCAAATATCAGTGTTAACTCTTAATTTCTTGTTTGAATCCATGCAATCGTGCCTGTAAAGCCCAGTCAAACATTTGTAACAAAACTCCCTAATAAATCTAGAGAAAGTCACTCTGTTACCTTTTTATTTCTTTTAGTTTTATTTGAGGAATCAAGAACAAAAGTTTCACATGTGTCTTTTTCCACTTGGAAATCTGACTTAGTACTGGTCACTGTGTCTTATCCCGATTATTTCTGCTTGTTCAGTTCCATGAATCACAGATGATACGTCTTTGTGTTGTGCTGCTGAACTAAAAGGACTGATTTTTTTCTTTTTTTTTTTTTTTTTTGCTAGAATACAGGTTGGCTTTTCAGTCTAGTAGCCATGAGGAGGGGAGAGATTACAAGTGGGTATGTATGTGTCTTCCTGTTGCAAAGAAAGCAGATGATGCCCCACATACCCATCATTTTATGGTACGAGGTTAGGGTTTAATTTACACTAGAGACTGACGTATAAGTATAACCTGAGCATTTTAAATCAGTCGTTCTCTGGCTTTTTCAAGTACCATCAAGTGGATCTTAGCCTGGGGTTGGCAGGTGATTATTAACATCATTTGAAGTACAGTGTTTGTACCACTGGCTTTCTTACGTCTACACATGAATGTACAGCAGCATTTAAATGACTCTCTTTGCCTTTGTGGCATTCGGGTCTGACTATCTGGTTTTCAGTGCCAATGCTAATACGGAACATTGATTATCTTTTAAAGCATTAATGATATGGCAGTGTTTTTTGAGTTGATAAGAGACTTTTGTGACCTGTACACATCTGCTGGTGGTGGCAGTTCACAGATGGGTTGAAGTCGGCTGGGACCCACTAGGCATACGTTTTCAGTCAGTGCCTGTCACTGACAGTAATAAACTAAGTCCTTGGCATGTGATTTGGGTTTGCAGGTAGAAAGCGTGTTTAGAATAGTCCTTGCCGTAGTAAGTAATGGATTTGTTTGCAGTCATGCCTGTTCAATGGTACCGGGAATAAAGGGGAGAGAGAAGGATTCGTTCTTGTTAAGTACATGTAACACTGCAGCTAACTGTGCCATTTGCCTGTTCTTTACCTCTTACTTGAAAGCAGAATTGCAAAATGTTTTACATGGCTTTTCTCCACTACCCTCCCACGGCGACAGCTCATTTACCACAAGAAGCCTTATCAAAAAGAATGTTTTGTAACAACCTCATAGATGCTGTACCTAACAAAACAGGATTTGTATTAATTCTGTATAAAAGGATTTGTGGCTTAGGTTTTTTTTTTTTTTAACAGATATCTTTTTATAACCTTCCAGGAACTAAGCACATTATTTGATATTGTTGTAAATTTTTTTGGTCAGTGCTTTAGTTCAGGATTGGCAATAAATTATTTCTAAAGGAAGTCTAAAAGTGGAAAGAAAGGTTTGATTTTATAAAAATGAGTTGCTATTCACGAAGGCTTTTTGCTTTTGTACATATTTTGCCAAAAAAATTTGCCTCTTGCTATTAATAATTTGCTTTGTAAAAAAATTACTGACATTTAATAAACATTTATAAATGATTTGATATTATGATGTTATTTAAGTTTACCAGTTTGATGAATATCAAATGTTAAAGGAAATGATAAGTTTGAAGTTTGTGAGCAAAGCTTTCATCTGTAGTGACATCAGGCACAGAAATATCTTCGGCAGATCTCCAACAATACTTTGCTTTAGTCAATTTGTAAGCTTTTCCTTACTTAATGATGGAGATGTAGGCTGCTTCCAAGGGAGTTCTCAGGCAGGTAGTGTGTTCTGGGAAGAGGAAAAGGAACACTGGATTTTCTCTCTTGTTCCTCTGATAGTTGCTGAAACTATGTTAGAGTGGCTAGCTGGGCTCCTGGTTTATCCAGCTTTGATAGTACAGCTGTTATGTCTATTGTAAGAGAAGTAATGTTTTAAAAATCAAGCCAGGCACGGTGGCACACGCCTGTAATCCCAGTACTTGGGAGGCTAAGACAGGAGTATCGCAGGTTTGAGGCCAGCCTCAGCAATTTAGCAAGACCGTATTTCAAAATAAAAGGGGCTGGGGTCTAGCTCAGAGGTAGAATACTCCTGGGCTCAACCCCCAGAACAAAAGGAAGGGAGGAAGGGGAAGGGAAGAAAGAGAGAGAGGAAAGAAAGAAAGAGAGAGAAAGGAAAAAAACAGCTAAAGCTCAAACTATTGTCCAGCAAAGTGTTTGGGCACAATCATGGTTAGTTGGCACTGTGGGACACCATGTTGGCATAGAAGCTCTCTCCAAATGACCTGTTCCCTTGCCCACAATGTGGGTTGAAAGAAAAAAGAGACCTTTTACTTGCTTGAGACTGCAAGAAACTCAAGGCTTACAGGTTAAGCCAGAGGTTTGTTTTGGTGACTTGGGAAATCCTCAAAAAACTAATGACCTGGGGCCGTGTTTTAAAATACACGCTGTAATTATTCCTCGAAAATTACTGGGGCAACTGAAATGAGGGATCGTGGGAGTGAGGATCACCTGTGAAAATGCGCGCAGCTCTCCTGCAAGAGTTCCTTTTACACTGAAATACACCAAGAAAACAAAAGGCCTAAACAAGCTCTGCACACAAACCAGCCATTCAGGGCCGCCGCCTTTAGCCTGTCTGTGCACACAGAATACTGAGGGAGGCTGTGTCCAGAGTTAAGTGACACTGAGTGGAGCAGTGTGTGGATTTTTCTTTTCTCCACCAAGGCACTTGGCAAGAAAACAAAAGCAATCACATTTTTTTTTAAAGTGGGCTTTTTTTGGGCAATTAACTACACGGCAGCTTTCAACAGGCTTGATTTTTCTGCCCATTAAATATTGAAGAAGAAAAAGAACACGTACTCACCATGAAGCCGAAGGCCGAGCACCACTGACTTTGGGAGGCGAAGTCTGGCTCTTGTTTTACTTTCCTATTCTAGTCTACACACAGAACTCTGATTCTACTGGCACACACCTGTAATCCCAGTATTTAGGAGGCTGAGACAGGAAGATCACAGGTTTGAGGCCAGCCTCAGCAACTTAGACCCTCACCAATCTAGTGAGGTCCTGTCTAAAATAAAAAATAAGCTGGGCGTGGTGGCGCACGCCTGTAATCCCAGTACTTTGGGAGGCAGAGACCGGAGGATCCGGGTTCGCAGCCAGCCTCAGCTCTCTTGCTCTCTCTCTCCCTGTCTCTCTCTCTCTACCTAGTGAGGCCCTCCGCAACTTTGTGAGACCCGGTTTCAAAATAAAGTATAAAAAATAGGGCCAGGGGTGTAGCGCGGAGGTAGAACGCCCCTGGGTTCAATCCCCGGTACCACTAAATAAATAAATAAATAAATAAATAAATAATAAGTTTAAAAAAGGGAGGGAGTGTAGCTCAGAGGTAGAATGTCTCAGATTAAATCCCCAGTTTCACAAAAGAAAAAAAATTTGACTGTCATATGTCAGATTGCATTTCATCTATTGCCGGGTAACAAATCTCCCCAAAACTCAGTGACTTAAAACAACAGCTATTTGATTTGTCTCCAAGTCCACGAGTAGGCTGAGTGGGTTTTTTTGGCCCAGGTAAGCCAGGCTGGGCTGACCTTAGCTGAGCTGTCCCACGCACCTCTGATCAGCTGTAGGGTTGGCCAACAGCCGCTGGTTGAGGCCAGCCTGGGTTCTCTACATCTGGGTTCTTGCCCTTGGCCGGGCTAGGCTGGCTCTACATACGCTGGCTCTAGGGTTCCAAACAGGAGCAGGGATGAGACCCTCACAGAGGAGCCAGCTGTAGCTCGCTCCACGTTTGTTGGCATCCACACGGCCAAAACAAGTCAATCGGCCAACTCCGATTCTTATTGGGACCATTTCTTGTGTTCTACCACGGATGATTTTATCCTTTTGTACCCTGACAAAGTCAACTGCAAAGTCAACCCTGGCCAGCCCTTGCGATTAGAATCCAGTGCTGTTTTCGTGACCCCAGAGTGCCACTGAAGTGTGAGCCTTAAAAGGTAAGTCAAAACCGGGCGTGGTGGCGCACGCTTGTCATTCCAGTACTTGAGAGGCTGAGACCAAAGGATCCGGGTTCGCGGCCAGCCTCAACTACTTAGGGAGGCCTCTGCAACTTAGTGAGACCCTGTTTCAAAATAAAGAATAAAAAATAGGGCCGGGGGTGTAGCTCGGAGGTAGAATGCCCCTGGGTTCAATCCCTGGTACC